>OZ004259.1:1800000-1981346 GCA_963924405.1 [Candida] anglica | reverse complement strand
CCCATACACCCATACATGTCAATACTTTTATCTTGCATAATCTCCGAGAAAATATTGAAATATGCAACCACAACCGAAATCCTTCCCCATTAAGGCACATAATCGTTTTAATTGCTGGTTCCATTTCCCAAATATACAAATCATGAACTTGGAATTTGCTAGAAATGTTTATTTAAGGGATTTCAAATCTCCCTTGGAAACACAAATAAGATGCTCTTTACCATTGACCGACAATAACACTGACGTGTTACCCGCGAATAGAATAATAACTCTGTAATACGGAATTACAGTTCTATTGTTATTTTGTCGAAACAAAAGTTTCCTATGTTTAATAAAATTTATATAGGTTCAATACAATATGTGTGGCTCAGCTACACGACTACCATTTTACAAGAAAATATCTTTATTCAGTGCCATACGAATTTACATTTATTGAACTAGTTATAAAAATATATATTATAATCTATCGTACAACAAAATTGTCCCACTACTATGCATAAAAAATACGCCTTACTGGGTTGTCTTAGAAGTTACTTCCCCCCTTACGCTTCGCATGTTAGTTGCCAACACCAATTCTTCATCAGAAGAATTAGTCAAAATCAATCGCTACCTCTAAGCTGTTGGAAAACATTATCTATATTGTACCTCTCTCGGTTTAAGTGAGGGCATGTCGGATAGAGATTTCAACCGATGGACCGCATGGTTCCTTCATTGTCAGGCTGAATTTTAGCATGACAACATGAGGGGCCGTCAGCTAGGTTGGGTTTTTCCACCAAGCTGGGTCAAGTGATAGTGGGCAACTCTTCACATTTGTTATTAATTGATTTATTTATTATTCTTATATAACCCAATTTTGAGTAACATTTAGTTACTCCCCTTTCGTTACCTAATGCTAGCATTAGGCCCTTTTACCACTCGGCCTTATGCTGGGAAATCAAAGTTTTGATGGAAAGTCGGGGTGTTTATCTCTATTATGTTGTTTATATATATATAATAAGATTTTCCCTGTTAGGTTTGTTATTACGTGACATCAAAGTAAAATAGGAAACAGTAGTATTAATTAAATAACTTGGTGAACAAGTCACCATTGTAGAGAAAAGAGAGGGGGGCGCACCTCATAGTGGAATATGAGTGCGGTTCCATAGAAATGGACAACAAAATAAAGTTTGGGGGTTCCTTGACAACCAGTAACCCCATTGTTCAGGAGACGTTACGCTCGTCTCCTTAGAAATAGTCGTGGGACTTACAAGTGTAATTTTCTGTTCCCAAAAGTCGGGCTGTGTTACATCACACTCAACTCAAAGACCCATATTGATTATTCACTCATACGCTGGCGGGTTTACATCATCCCTCTTCCTTGAAGAATTCAAATAGCATATAGCAACGCCTGCGGCCACTAATGCTGCACCTGCACATCCCAAAACTGGATCGAACCGCTTATCGAGCTCACCAGTATGATACCTAGTGATCGCATAATCCTCACCATCGTCTAAGTATTTCATTAACTCTTCAGGAATACCACCTGATACTATAGGTGCACCTTCAAGTACATTGATTTGGTTACTAATAATTGGCGTTACCTTATACACGTCTGCGCCCAACGTTACGTTGAAATAGTCATCTCCGTATGCGTCTTGGATATCTTCTACTGAAACAGTAAACTCAGTATCACTTAGGTCGTCCTCTCTCTTAAGCGTGCATGCTACTACAATTAATACCGCACCGGCCCCAATACACGCACCTCCAGCAATGTAGCCGGCTGCGCCTCCTCTTTTCTGTAATGCAAACTCGTCATTTCCAACAGTAGCACCTCTCTTACTTTCTAATATATTACGCACAACATTCTTATGAACCACACCGCCCTCAACTAAAGCCAACCACATCCATAAGATTTGTATAACTAACTTAATCATCCTGTTTTAATTTCAATAATCGTTCACAATATTATAACCTAAAATAAGAATAAGTGAAAGATAATCTCTCTCTGATAGTTTCAATATCAGGAGTTAAGGGAGTGGCTTTATATACTATTCTCACTATCCTGTAAATACAAAGTTTTAATGAAGACTGTATAGAAATAGAGCCGGAACCAAGGTTACCAAAAGGAATCAACTAAGAAAGGCATTCTTACTAAAAGATAGGGGCCGCACCTCAGAGTGGATTAAGAATGCTGTTCCATAGATAAGGACGATGAAATAAATTTTGGCGGTTCTTTGACAGCCTGAAACCCCATAACTAATTGTTACTCATAAATCGGGTAAAGATAGGTGCCGCACCTCAGAGTGGATTAAGAATGCTGTTCCATAGATAAGGACGATGAAATAAATTTTGGCGGTTCTTTGACAGCCTGAAACCCCATAACTAATTGTTACTCATAAATCGGGTAAAGATAGGTGCCGCACCTCAGAGTGGATTAAGAATGCTGTTCCATAGATAAGGACGATGAAATAAATTTTGGCGGTTCTTTGACAGCCTGAAACCCCATAACTAATTGTTACTCATAAATCGGGTAAAGATAGGTGCCGCACCTCAGAGTGGATTAAAAGTGCTGTTCCATAGAAGGACGATGAAATAAAGTTTGGGGATTCTTTGACAGCCTGAAACACCATTGTGCAGGAGACGGTATGCGCGTAACCTCGTTCCCAAAAGGGTACTTGAAACCTCGGCTGCCTAGCAAAAATCCCCGACTTCCCAGCCTTAACCGAGACGTAAAAGGGTCTAAAAATAGCATTAGGTGACGCAAAGATAGCTTTTCCATAGATAAGGACGATGAAATAAAGTTTGGCGTTTCTTTGACAACCTGACCCCATAACTAATTGTTACTCATAAATGGGGAAAAGATAGGGGCCGCACCTCATAGTGGATTAAGAGTGCTGTTCCATTGATAATTGCCTCATTTGAGATACTGAGTGAAAAAAAATGACCTGATTTCAATTCTGAATACAATCGTACTTGCCCGTATAATATTCCACCAATACTATTTCTTTTTTTACATTCGAGATTGAATGGAAATCCGTTGTGAACTTTACCAGAATGTTTTCATATTCACCCCATTATAAATCCTCTTTTCAAATAAGATAAATCTTGAAGCTCGATACTCCTAAGGAATTGTTAAAAAAGGCTAATGATTTCATTATAAGGGTAAATAGAAAAACATGATAAAAACTTAACTGGTATGAAAAATAAATGTTAGAGTAATAAAGCTCATTACAACTTGAAAATTCATAAGACTTTGTCAGTAACCTTTCAAAATGTGTTGTTACTGCACTGAGTGTCAAATTGTACCTTATTCTTGTTATTTCCTTTGCTTATTAAGAAAGCGATTTGTTATTTACAGTAAAAGTATGTTGTAAATATAACAAGGTAGAGTTGAATAGTTAAGTACTTCATGATAGTTTTCATATTTATGAACACTAGGAAATTAAACAGAGTTTTATTAAGTAAATTGAAACGACATTAACTCAATTTCATATTGTTCTTGGATAGAACGATAAATAACTTGGCAAGATTAAAATTTTAAGATATTCAATGGAACACGTTGAACTCTTAATTAATTCCATAATAATCTTTACAACGTTCGCGTGTGTGGACATTAAGTCTGTTGCGCATCAGGTTTCACTAAAACCAATACTGGGGTCCTAAACAAAATATGTACAATATCTAACCTGATCGTATCTTCTTGCGGAAAACTTTCATTTGAAGGACAATGAACTCGATTGTTTTCAGATTCCTACTATTGAAATCTAGGGTACTAGACAACTAGACATAACGATGATAATACATGCTGTATTTGCAGCAAATTATAAAAAAGGAGGAGGAATATTTTAAGGTAGGTGTATATGGAATAAAACCTGATTTATTATATCTAGAAATTGACCTAGTAACCACTGATTTCTATCTAAATATATATTTCAATTTCACCTTTTCTGTCTTTATATATAATTCATCTTCTCTGAACATCGTGATGAATTGTCCAATCAATTACGTCTCTTTGACAAGGGTTTCTCACTATACCATATTATTCTTATTCCTAGATTGGCATTTTGTGTTATTTCTCTGTAAACTGATAGGCTTATATCCAGGTCTGCATATTTCAGGCCACAGAGTAATTGCTGCAAATTGATCTGTGCAGTGTGGCTTGGCCACAATACGATAATTTAAAAAGATACATAAATATACTTTCATGGAATACTTTTTCTTTTTGTTTACTCAATAAATCATAGAAGTGGGAGAATCAACTTAAGAAATTACTTGAAAATTTATGGTTATGCATGCAACCTATGGCACATTTACAGATTTTACATTGGATAAATTTCCATGCAGGTATTTCTACCTTTTCGATATCGTTGGAATCAGAGCCACACAACATTAATAGGACTCTATGCATAATGACGAAAAGGTTAACTATTATTTGCTATAGTTATTAGCATAATTCAGGCTAACTTCCTAGTTTCATTCAATTTTCATGAAATGAATCAGTTTGAAGTCAGGTATTACCATGGTTATTTCTCGAGATAAATTCCTGTACTTAAATTTTCAAATACCAAGAACAGTTCAATTGGTAGACATCGAGGGATATGTTAATGTTAAAAAAAAATCTACATCAAATATTATTTTGATTCCACAGCCATCTCCAAACCCGAATGACCCATTGCGATGGACTAATAAAAGAAATACATTCAATTTACAATTCTTTGGATTTGGGCTTTCTTACTGGCAACTCTATCAAATTGGCAAGGTCCTCTCTGGGCAATTGGTCACAAGAATGTGATTGTACCTTTAATGATCTCAACAATGCTGGTGCAGTTGGATTTGCATTTTTGGCCATAGGATGTCTCTTGGTTCAACCGACAGCGATGAAAATGGGTCGAAGATTCATCTATTTATTATTTATATTATTTTTACTTATTTCGAGCATAACTGGATCAAGAATAAATAATGTACGTGTTTTATATGTGGTGAAACTATTTGGAGCTTTGGGAGGCCTGTCGATACTTTGGTAGAAATTTCAACAGCTGATGTATTTTTCCAACATGAACGAGCTAGGTACTTATCTTGGTTCATATTTGCACTCTACGCAGGCTCTGATTTAGGACCAGTTGCCTGTGGGTATATTGTTGATGCAATAAAATGGAGATGGTGCTTTTACATTTCAGTAATTATATTCAGCATTGTGATGGTCATTGTTCTATTTCTTCTTGAAGATACAACTTTCAGAAGAGAAGATCAAAATTTATCAACAAACAAGCAGAAGTTGGATGACGAAGATGGCACTTCAATTGATTATACAATTCCTTTGAGAAATCGCCGTCAACGCTTAGGGTTTATTGAGACAGAGTACGGGGATAGAAGGCCTTGGGTAGATATTTCTGTCAGACCCTTCTATGTGGTAGGTTTTCCAAATTGGCTGGCATTGTTTATGGTGCTCAAATGATGTGGTTATCCCTTCTTGGTACAATGCAGTCCCAGATATACTCTGTTTCTCCAAAACTTTTCAACTAGAGGAGTCGACTTGACAAATTTTAGTGCTTTAATTGGTTCAATTTTTGGGATGTTCTATGGTGGGGACTTTGTAGATTATATTTATATATTCTTATCCAAAAGAGATAGAGGTGTATTTGAACCAGAGTTTAGATTATGGGCCATGTTAATTCCAACATTATTTAATGCAGCTGGGTTGATCGCCTACGGATTAGGTGCAGCTTATGGCACCCACTGCTTTATTTCCGTGCGGATTGGTCAAGCGTTGTTGGGATTTGCAATGGCATCTTCTGGATCAATTTGTTTAACTTATTGAGTTGATTCTTATCCAGAATTAGCTAGTGAATCCATTGTATTGATCTTATTCATTAGAAATATTATTGGATGTGCCTTCACATTCGCAATTCAGCCATGGCTTGCTAGGTGTGGCCATATATTTACCACCTGGTTGATGTTCATGCTTAGCATTATCATTAATGGAAGTTTCATTGTTTTAAGAGAGTGCGGAAAGCATTTCTGGACTCTCTCTACAGAAAAATATACCAATATTTCTAAGCCGGAGAATAGTGATATAAATGTACAGGAAACCTGAGTATTATAAGCTTAATTCTCTTAGTTTGTTAGATAGTTTTGAACAATTCGTGACAAAGATGGTTTTGTATTTGCAATCTTAATTTGGTAAATGTATGACAGTTTGTGATCTCTTAAATGCGAGTGGTGTCAAATTTAAAATGAATCTCTTTAAAATATAGATTTCCCTTTTCTATAACAAAGTACATATATTGTATTCAAGCTGACAGAATTTGAGACTTATAACTTTGGTACTGGAGATTTGTTGAGTATTTATTCTAATGTAAGGAACATCAACCCATGTAATCATCTTTTTAGAGTCTACAGTTGAATCATTTTTCATCCAATTAGAAGAATATTATTTAATATATGCAATATAATAGTCCTGGCTCCCAAAAATCAATAAAAC
This sequence comes from [Candida] anglica, assembly GCA_963924405.1. Taxonomy (NCBI): domain Eukaryota; kingdom Fungi; phylum Ascomycota; class Pichiomycetes; order Serinales; family Debaryomycetaceae; genus Kurtzmaniella; species [Candida] anglica. The sequence continues at coordinate 1,974,886 of OZ004259.1, read as the reverse complement.
AGGTCTATTGACAGGTAGTAGAAAGAAATTAATCAATAATAGTATTGAAGTAAAAAAAAAAAACATATATTGTACTCCAAGATTACATAATCTAGATAAAAATATAAGAAGACCAATTACTTGAAGTCGGTAAAAAGAGATTTATTGTTCCGGAGAATTCCTCATTCACAAAGGAATGCTAGAAAGCTTCCGACAATTTTCCCATTTACCATGGAGTCAATTTGTACAATTTTCCAAAGCACAATTCATCCAACTTGAAATGGCCCACCAAGCCCTTAGGAGACATGGGGTCACCGCAATCCACGATGCTTTCAAAGAAGCAGAAGAACAAAGAATTGATACCCCGCTCAAGGATAGGTTTAAAGGTAACCCCTTTTCCAATCAATTGATCACGGAACTAGAGGATGTAAATAGACAAAATACAGTGAATACTACCCTAACAATTCTTCAAAGAGCCACCACCTTCTACACCCTGCTCTTTAAAAAAAGTAAAAGTGGAAAAGGAAACAATTGAATATACCAATCTCATACCCGGAAATTTAGTCCAACCATACGGGAAGAGCTAGTTAGCGACATCACCCTAGAAGAATTACAGCAAGCATTGAAGGAGAAAATAGCTTCCTCGGCCCCGGGCCCAGATGGAATCATTTACCCTTTCTTCACGCAGACATGGGATTTCACAGGTCCAATTCTCCCCGTCAATGTAAATGAAATTCTTGAATCTGGTCAATTGCCAAAAGCAATGCGTAAGGTACTCATTAAAATTATCCTAAAGAAGCTAGAAGAATAACTGAATATAGACCAATCCTGTTAGCTGATACTAGTATACGATTGGTCTCCTCAGTTCTTAAAAACCGATTAGTCAAATATGCGGATCAATTGATTGCACCTGGTCTTAGAGGGTTTCTACCCCACAGACAAATGGACGAAAATATTGCACAACTAAAACAACTTATTCACCTAATCTGTAACAAGACAAATTTCTTTCCTTTCGCATTCAACATTAACCACTTGTAATGCTTTTAGATTTTAACAAAGCTTTTGATAGAGTATCCCATGAATATTTAGCGCAAATACTTCCATCCATCAAACTTAGCCCCAAAATTTTACAGGCCCTCCGGGCCATCACGGAACAACAGGAAGCACAAGTATACATAAACAAATGTTACGGAACATCTTTCCCCCTCAAATCTGGCGTAAGGCAAGGGAACCCAGCATCCCCACTTCTTTTTATCCTTGCTTTAGAACCATTCTTAATTAAGATCCAAGCAAACTTGCTTGGGTTTAAGTTCTCTATACATTTTATTCAGGGCATTACACTTAAATACTCTGCTTACGCTGATGATGTTTTAATTTATTTAAAAGACTCTACTGATGTTGAGCGCTTAAAAAAGGAATTAAAGGTTTTCTGTTCCTATTCGGGAAGTAAAGTCAACTTTGACAAATCCATCATTTACAGCTTCAAACAAGAATTAAAGGAACCCAGGATTGCGAACTTCCCTGTTAAAGCATATCTGGATACGGAATTCACATACCTCGGAGTGAGTTCCAAAACAATAGACTGGACACGCCAAATTGAGAAATTAAGGAGAGGATTATTCTTGAATCTTATTCAAGGAGTTCCGACACTCGATAGGGTTCAAGGAATTAATACTTACCTCTTCCCAAAGTTATACTTCAGAGACTTGCATACACCTATGACCGATAAACACATCCAAGAAATGATAAGAAAAGCAAAAACTCTCCTTCCCAAAGGCATCGGAGAAGCTAATCTCTTCAAAATTCCTGAGAAGGGAGGATATGGTCTTTTGGATTTGCAAATCCAACTACAGGGACGAAGAGCTAGTTATATTTAACACTTTATCTTCAGTAAATAATGTTTACTATGTTATTCTTCGACTGAAACTCCAAATGGCCATCAGTGAATACGGGAATTTTAGGCTGACGGGTATAACAGTGGTCCCGTGGTATAAAGACTTATGGGAACAAACTCTCAAAGTTAAAAGAAATCGACTGTTCATAGAGCAATGTCTCGAGTCCAAGGTGTTCTCCCAACCTGAAAGAGAATACTTAAGAACTTGGTGGTACATCTTCCCCCCAAATGAGACGGTGATGGCCACCCCCCATAAAGATCACACCAGAGGGACTCACTCAACTCTTACAGGAGGCTGCTCCGATGGCGCCGATGGCGGACTGCCTGATTCGGGATAGATGGGGCGCTACTATTTCGCGAGACTCATTTTTGCGCCCAAGTGCAAAGGAACATCAAACGGATAGATCAACAATACCAACACGGTTCGAAGGCTCCTCTCAGAGACTCAATGGAAAAGCTTCTGGCAACTCATATACCAAGTAAGGAAAAAGCTCGGGGCTAGGTCCTTAGAGGAATTGCATCGATTCAACTTGGGCCACAGACAATTCTGGCAACATACTACCTGCCATTTGTGCGGAACAAGACAAATCCCAGGACTCACCGATCATGTTTACACGCAGTGTAAACGCAGTCACCAACTCTGGGTCGTATAAGAAGTTACTTCCCCCCTTACGCTCCGTATATTAGTTGCCAACACCAATTCTTCACCAGAAGAATTAGTCAAAATCAACCGCTATCTATTAGCGGTCAGGAAACTTTATCTACATTGTCTCTCTCTTGGTTTAAGTGAGGGCATATCGGAGAGTTTTTAACCGGTGGACCGCATGGTTCCTTCATTGTTGTCAGGCTGAATTTTAGCATGACAACATGAGGGGACTTCAGCTAGGTTGGGTTGAAAAACCAAGCTGGGTCAAGTGATAGTGGGCAACTCTTCACATTTGTTTTAATTTTTTTATTTATCATTCTTATATAACCCAATTTTGAGTAACATTTAGTTATTCTCCTTTCGTTACCTAATGCTAGCATTAGGCCCTTTTACCACTCGGCTTAGGCCAGGAAGTCGTGGTTTTTATCTCTATTACATATCATATATTGAATCAGATTTCCCCATATGGTAAAAAAAAAAATGGGTTAAATTGATTTTTCAGCCTTCATACTAACTCAAGAAAATATTAAATGAAAACAAGAATCGAGTAGTCCTTAGATAGCCTATTATAAAATACATTTGAGCCCATATGGTGGCTAAAAAATCTTAACACCCATACACCCATACACCCATACATGTCAATACTTTTATCTCGCATAATCTTGCATAATCTTCCAGAAAATATTGAAATATGCAACCACAACGAAATCCTTCCCAATAAAGGAACATAACCGTTTTAATTGCTGGCTCCATTTCCCAAATATACAAATCATGAATTTGGAATTTGCTGGAAATGTTTATTTAAGGGACTTCAAATGTCCCTTGAAAACACAAATAATATGCTCTTTACCATTTACCGACGATAACACTGACGAGTTACCCGCGAATAGAATAATAACTCTGTAATACGGAATTACAGTTCTATTTTTATTTTGTCGAAACCCGGCTTCCTACGATTTATAAAAATTATATAGGTTCAATACAATCTGTGTGGCTCAGCTACACGACTACCATTATACGCCTTATTTGTTAGGCAGCAAAACAATATTTTTGATGCAAAGTCGGGGTGTTTATCTCTATTATGTTGTTTATATATATAATAAGATTTTCCCTGTTAGGTTTGTTATTACGTGACAGTAAAATAGGAAACAGTAGTATTAATTAAATAACTTGGTGAACAAGTCACCATTGTAGAGAAAAGAGAGGGGGGCGCACCTCATAGTGGAATATGAGTGCGGTTCCATAGAAATGGACAACAAAATAAAGTTTGGGGGTTCCTTGACAACCAGTAACCCCATTGTTCAGGAGACGTTACGCTCGTCTCCTTAGAAATAGTCGTGGGACTTACAAGTGTAATTTTCTGTTCCCAAAAGTCGGGCTGTGTTACATCACACTCAACGACCCATATTGATTATTCACTCATACGCTGGTGAGTCTAACTCATGCCACTTCCTTGCAGAATTCAAATAGTATATATACATTCCTGCGGCCACTAATGCTGCACCTGCAAATCCCAACAAGATATCGACCCTCTTGTCGAGCTCACCAATATTGTTTTCTCGATAGCTAGTGATCGCATAATCCTGACCATCGTCTAAGTATTTCATTAACTCTTCAGGAATATCATTTCCTGATACTATAGGTGCACCTTCAAGTACATTGTTTTTGTTATTAGTAATTGGCGTTACCTTATACACGTCTGCGCCCAACGTTACGTTGAAATAGTGATCTCCATATGCGACTCGGATCTCTTCTACTGAAATAGCAAACTTATCATCACTCAGGTCGTCCTCTCTCTTACGCGTAAATGCCACTACATTTAACATCAAACCTGCCCCAATACACGCACCTCCAACAATGTAGGCTGCCCCTCCTCTTTTCTGTAATGCAAACTCTGTATTTCCAACTTCACCTCTCTTACTTTCCAAAATATTACCCACAACATTTTTATAAACCACACCGCCCTCAACCAAAGCCAACCACATCCATAAGGTTAGTATGACTAACTTCATCATCCTGTTTTAATTTTAATAATAGTTCACAATATTATACCAGTTTTCGCTCAATCTGAGTGTATAGTTACTGGTAAAATATACTAAAGCTACCTGCTCCACGCGTCACTTTAGAATGAGAATTCTCTAATCTGTTAAATATTGTTCCCACAAGAGTAAGATCGTCCTAAATGGGTAGTCCCTGGCACTATTAGTAGTGTTGTAAGGAGTATGTATACTAACTATAAAGGTATGTACAGGGCACTAAGGGTGTTAGCAGGATAGGAGTCAAGGACAAGATTTAGCTTAGTGCGTTAAGGTGAAATGTGTGTTTGGCACTTTCAGGTAGATATAATCTAAACCTGAAATAATAATAAATTAAAGATAATCCCTCTCTGATAGTTTCAATATCAGGGGTTAAGGGAGTGGCTTTATATCCCTAATTTGAATGGTGAATTAGAACCCTTACCGGAGATAATCGCCCAATGCGGCAACACTGCATAAAAGAAATATAGTTGTTTTTAAGTTTAAGTATGTACGGAAGTGTATACAAAATATAGTTTTATTAAATTACGAAATGTGTATCGGAAGTTAATGTAATAACCACTAGCTTCTTTCTCACATATCATTTCTACTGGGATCTATACTATCCTATTTATAATCGGTCAATCCTTTCTTGCATAACCAATTGTCCACAATGATTTTCCTGGCGAAAAGTTTTTCTCATTGGGCAGCATAAGCTACTGAGTAGCTTTTGTTTGTGTCACCTTACTGCCGCTGACGTAATCATATTATTCGCATATTGCATTCAACAGTTTACTCCCAACTGCAGGATGAAAACTTAGGGACATTTCATTGTGTTGAGAAATGGTAATCTCACTATCCTGTACATAACAAGACTGTATAGAGACAGAGTCGTCTGGATTCAAGGGTCCACCAGGAATCACGGTTACCTAAAGGAATCAACTAAGAAGGCATTCTGACTATATGCTTACTAATACTTAATAATGCTTATTGTATGTTATTATCTTTTTTCACCATATGGGGATATCTTATTAAATATATAATATGTAATAGAGATAACATAGGTTTTTTTTTAAAAAAAGTTTCCTACATGATTGTACAATTCTTCAAGAATATTACATAAAATAATATAAATATACAGCCTACGAAAATGTACCCCATTTTAGACCAAAATACCCCTGGTCTGTATTCGAAACATTCAATAAAGACTGTTGTCCTATACCACCATCAATTCCTTCGTATGATACAGTGTTACCCCACCAATTTACATCTTTCTCGTGGTATTGAACTGCGAAGAAAATAATAATTGCTGAAAATGCAACTCCAGCATCCATTGCACTAGAAAAAACATAGTTGTATTTTTCCCACCAAGTCAAATATCTCTTTCTTATGTGGTGCATGAAAGCAAATGAGAGATAAACACCCCCTGTATAATACGCTAAATTGTAAGGTGCAAAAACCAACATTCCCCCAATAATAGCTGTAGGTTGGAAATGCTTGGTAAGTCTGCGTGGACCAAATTTCTTGAACGCAAGAGCTGGAATCACCAATAAAAGCCCGATTAAGAAGCACCACTTGAGAATGGGATACACTTGGTCAAACATTCTTCTTGGTCCAATAAGACCAAATTGAATACTGGATGAATAGTATGTGACATCTCCGGGACAGGAGAATTTTTGTTTCTGATGATGAGTACAAATATCTTTGACACTTCCCAACTGGAAATTAATTACAGCTAATGTAATAAAGCAGCAAACAAAAGTTGAAAGTAATTGTGCTCTAAATACGGCCCTTGGAGGAATCTTTGCATAATGTGCGGTTTTCAAATCTGATATGAAGGCCATGGCTTGACCATCAGTATTATACCCAAATGCTTTAAGTGTAATCAATGGGAGATATTGCCCAGGGAAAATATACCCCACAATAATTTCAGCAAGCACATTGAGTCCAAACTTAAATCCGGTAATCGAGTAAATTGATGTAATTGGAATCAAAAATACAAAATTAAGGAGAACCATTAATACAATTGCCCAAACAGGAGTATTAACAGGGTATAACTCAACACAAAGTACAGCCAAAAGGAACGCGATAACAAGTACAATAAGATACACCCAATCTGGAACTTCTTTATACTTGCTCATCATTCTAGATTGTGCATCTGTATAATTTTCATAAACGGGACGCCGCCAATTTTTGAAACCTAAAAAGACATTCTTGGCACCATCGGACAATTGCTTCCACTCAGTTATAATCTGATAAAAGAATGCAAACAAATAAAGAGCAAAGAATGCACCATAAACTACCAAGTTTGCCGCACTGAAATATGGTGGTCCCATTTTCTTGTACATATCTTCATTAAGTTCATTGTTTGATCCAATAACACTTGTAGTTGCATATTGATTTCCAGTATTATCAAACACATAATTGGAGTTTATTGGTAAATATGCGGTCCATTTATTGTTGGTCCAGTATAAAGCAACAATTACAATGAACGCAATCAATGAGCCCATGTATTGATTGATCTGAGAATAAAATGGAATCGTTAAGCAAAAGTTGGAATTCAAAATATTCCAATCAAATGTAGGTATAGGGTTTAAACCTAGTCCCGACAGTGAACCTGTTATTGCTGCTAACTTAAAGTTGTCTGGTGCAATCCATGTCATCCAGTTGAATGTTGATAGCGAAGTGAAAAGATAAATAGGAACCCAATTATAGATGAACGAGCACCCAGTAACAAGAAAGAAAAAATAATATCTTGAAATTTTCCAGCCATTTATAGTCTCTTTTCTTTCTGGAATCAAAAGAGCTCGGTTGAGAGCCAATGTAGGAAATACATTTGGCCAAAGGGCCTTAACAGGATAAATTGTGAACTTCCTCAAAATTCCAGAAATGCCAAAACCAATAAATTGAGTTGACAAGATAAGTAGGACTTGATATCCAAAGGTCACCCAAGTGTTGTTATAGAACACAGCCAATTTCTGTACGTAAATATTAGAATCAACGTAAGGAGCTGCAGATGAAATCAGGTAAAAGATAGAGCATAATTGTTGCTCCTTAATACTCCACGGCCCCGGGTTCAACTGGATGGAAAAAGTCCTGGAAATTGGAATAGTCCAATTTGGAATAATCAACTCCAAAAGCTTTCCACTAGGGTACAAGAATAATTGCACGACAGCGGTACTAAGACCAATAGCAGGCATTCTATGAGCAAAAAACTCATTAATGAATGAACCGATTACAGTCCAAACTAAAGCAACCACATATGCTCTAAGTGTTTCACATGGCGTTGAAGGATCATCATATGGATCAGTAACAGCTCTTACTTCAGGATATGGGGAATAATACGCAAATATAGCAGCCTCGAGTTTAACTTGCAATTCCCAATCAACAATTTGGAATACATTGATTGAAGAAGTCTCCATCAATGAATGTTCAAGATTTGTAGCTTTTTCAAACACCTTTTCATCTTTCCCCAAGTCATTTATAACACCACCTGTGGTAGAGCTTTGCTCAAGATTTCCTTTTGGTTGACTGAGAAGTGATTCTATGAATTGGTAATCTTCTTCTGGAAAATTTGAGTCATTCCTGTGCTCAACAAGAGCATCCTTGAGAATTTGAATAGACTCTTCAATAGGAAGATTCTGAACCTTTTCAATAAAGAAAACTGCCCCCACTGGAAGATCATCAAGAGATTCCAATTTCTCATAATTAAGTTTAGCAAGAATCAACTGCTTTTGGAACAAAGTGAGCTGTTGCCCGACTTCATTCAATGAGAGAGGCTGAGATGTGATCGCTTCCAAATTAATCTCATGGTCATGAGGATCTAAGCGACTAGTGACACTTCTCAAGCTCTGTAGTTGTATCTCCTGCGCTGGAGAGCGCAATGGTTGCAATTTTTCTAACATTGTCTAATATACTCCTACTGTAATAATTCTTTTCGACATTTGGTCATGTTGTTTGTACTTATATATAGAATTATATCCTTATCTAGAAATGCAACTGCACAATAGCAATTTTGACATATGGCTTTGAGGTATTTTTCATGCAAATGATGCATGTAAGCCGAGGAAAATGCCGCACCATTATGCAAGTGTTAGAAAGGGTGTCAAAATTTATGTCAATTGAAAAAGGGTTTGCAAGAATTACTGCAAAGATTGGAATATTCCATGCGTATTCTTTGTCAATTCGCACAATCTTTGCTAACCAGCAGCTACTACAAGTTATGTTATGTCGAATAAAAGATATGTGATCACTTTGTGTCAAAATTCGTATACTTCAGGTGAAACAGTTGTACTGATAGGATCAATGCCCCGGGCCAAAAATACTTAAAATCCAATCAGAAATATGCCAACTCGCTATTATTTGCCCTTTTTAGAATTATATCTGGTTTGAAAACGTCAACATTGTATAATTAAAGTTTCAAAATCCTATTTTCTATGATCAATCTATTAATAGCCCTATGAGCTCGCGTGAAAAGTGGACATCTAGAAAGTTACCCGAGTCACACTTCACTTTGCGCACAAAATTTTCATCGAAGATACCGAACTCTTCTACCCTATTCCGTTTGAATGTTGGCAGTACATCAACAAAAATTCCATTCTATTGGTCAATTGTTTGTTTGTACCCAAATTCCGAGGTTGTTCAATTCACATGATTGAATAATTATTCAACAATCGGCAATTCGAGGCTACTCCCGGAGATATCAAATATGGTTACGAGAAACTAAAGGAACCTAATTAAAGTCAATCCGTGCATTATACGGCAGTGTATTGATTTGCTAGAAGCATAATTTCTTCTCCCACGTGTATGAATACGATGTGTAACTAGACAACAGTTTTTATTTTTAGTATTGGTAAAAGATGAAGATTAAAAGTTCAAACATACCAGAAATTCGAGATGCAATTTTATTGGTTCATGTTCCATGAATTACGAAAATGCTTCTATTAAAATTTGAAGCACGGCGGTTATTGTAATAACCTAATCTCTAATCATAATTAATATATTGAAACTTAACTACTATGTAATTGTGCGGTAATGACCGTTTCTGCCACACTAGTACCCCATTGCCAATCGTCATCCTTAATTACACTTGTTTCTCCGGTTGGAGAAATCGACCGGTATTGCTTTTCTGTCAAGGTTCCCCAATTGATCTTTTTGGGATCTGCAAAGCCCAAAATTTCATTGAACGGGAAAATAAATGTCTCAATCAAACGCTTTTCCTCTTCTGTAGCCCCAATACCGAGGAACCAAACCTTTTGATCCATACCATGAATAACTCCATGATATGGGTCCAATAATTGGTCTAAGTACTTTGGTCTATATGAGACCTTGTATCGAAAAATTCTTTCTTTAGGGAATCCATTATTTACCAAATTCTTAACGTAACCTCTAGATGAAGCATAAACTTGCCCATCTGCAACAATTGTTCCAAAAAGTTGACGCAATTGTTCATGATATTCAACTTCTGGTAAAGAATTAGGAACTGTAGGGTAAAGCTTGATCATTTCCTTGACTGCAGCAGTAGGGTAATAGTTTTCTAACTGGACGATCAATTCTTCTTGAGACGTAGGAGTGTCCAATACAGAATACAAATATGGCTCATTTGCAACCTCTCCAATAACTATATTGAAATTTTTCTTCTGTAAAAGAAGTTTACTAAATTTCCCACTTTTCAAATCCAGAAGTAATGTATTTGCAATGAAAATATTGTCAGAAACAGCCCTAAAAGTATGCTGTTTCATAGTTGGGAGTACCTCCATCAATTTATCCGCCGAAACGTTTCTTAAGTGAGAAAGTTTCTCTTCTGGAGTTAAGCTTAATGGGATGTCCAATAATGTGAGTAATTCTTCATATTGCTCATCCACTTCTTTGATCGCCTTTGGTTGTACCAACAATGCGTTCGAGAAATGAACCACCTGCTTAATGATTTGGGACACTTTGGGGTTGTACAATTCATACGCCAACTGGAAGAAGGTAGAATAACTCCCTGCACTAAGTCCACCAACAGTAATTTTTTCAGGGTTACCACCAAAGTATGTAATATTTTGATATACCCATTCAATTGCGGCACGTTGATCCCAAAATCCAAGATTAGTATTCCCTGGATTAAGCTTTTGAAGCTCCGTACTGGCGAAGAAACCTAATACATTCAACCTGTATCCTGGGTTGACAATAATGTACTTCATCAATCCATGACTCCCGTGAAGCTCACGAGGATTTTCAAACTTATTGGGGTCTCCATACTGAAGCCACCCACCATGTATATATATGAAAACAGGATATCCACCAGGTGGAGGTGTTCCAGATGGAACCCAAATGTTCACATAATTTATGTCTTCACTCGAAGGAACATCTGGACTAATATATTCAAGTTCCTTATTGTCGATTTTTGGCTGCGGTGCCTGAAAGCCAAATGACAGGTAATCCCCCGTATAATCATGATCACTAGGGAGTTGAACAGGCTTTTCCCATCTGTTTTCTCCAGAAAAAGATTCCGCATATGGAATTTGACTGTAAAGATATGTTTGGGGTTCGCCAGTAACAGAGTTCCTCAACTCTGCTCCTGTGAAATCACCCACGGAAGTCTTGAGGGTGTATTTAGATTCAGACATGGTATAATCACTCATTAAATACCAAGTAAGAGTGCAATCGATCCTGTAGGGCTTACAATAACAGAAAAATGGTTCAACTTAATAAATAATCCACGTTATGTCCCCGCATATATATGTGTATGGCCCTGTAAAATGCCACAATATAATGCTGCAGCGGAATTAAGAATGCGTTTCCCGGTATAACTTTAAACTTTAATTCCATAGAAAGCGAAGTACGAGTTTATATCCAAAATCTCTCCAAGTACTCGAGAGTTCCCATCATATTTTGTAAAGTTCCTGGAATTAAGATAACGTATCGGGAACTTTAGACCGAAATTGGAAACGGGCCGAAAATGCGCCGCCTTATCTAAAATTCATGGAACATTCCAATTACAATACAATCTATTGTGAGCACGTGATTGTGGAGCGAAATTATAAATACTCTCTCAGTAATCGTATAATATTGACATACATATATATTACTCAATACCCATGGGATATTGTAAACCACTATCCTTTCTGACTTTGTCCATAATATCCATAACTAAAAGCGTTTCATCCCATGGCATAGTAGAATTTTCAATTCTTCCTTGCGCAATGTCTTCAGCAACTGCATTGGCTTCGTAGATAAACCCATTGTAGCCCGTTGTGTCTTCGTATTCAATTGGTTCGGTCCCATCTTTAAATGTAATCTTGAATTTCTTGGGGCAAGCAGGATTGGATGCCCAAATTTCAAGTTTACCCTTCGTACCTTCAAGTCTAAGGAATGGACCATCGTCTGATGAATAATTGGTACAACTAAGAATAGCATGTTTGCCACTCTTATACTTGAAAAGCATTGAAGAAACATAGTCTACCCCGTCATTTTCATCTATAGTTTGGAATGATTTGACGTCAAATTCTGAAGCATTCTTACCTACCCCGGTATCCAACAATATACGAGCATATGTAATATTGTAGACCCCTATATCAAGTAATGCACCACCAGCTAATTTGGGGTCTCTTACTCTCGAGGTCGCTGGTAAGGTGTCGAGACCTGCATCATAGCCAAAGTCTACCCAAAGTCTCTTGGTATCCCCCAAAACCTTCTCTTGAAAGACATACTTCTTGATAAGATCAATTGAAGGGAAGAATCTTGTCCATACAGCTTCCATGAAGAATAAGTTTTTCTTCTTAGCCAATGCAATAAGTTCCCTAGCACTCTCTCCTGTTACCGTTACCGGTTTTTCGCAAAGAACATGTTTACCATTTTCCAATGCTTCGATAGCTTGCTTCCTGTGGAATGGATGTGGGGTACCGATATAAACAACGTCAATTGATTTATTGGTGAAAAACTCCTTATACAGTTGGACACTTGGGGTGACACCACCATTATTCTCAATAGTAATACCAGTACTATCGACGAATTTCTGGCCCTTTTCTTGAGAGGATGAGCCCACTGATCTCACGATGTGCATGATTTTTCCATTACGAGAGTTGTTCAATAATAAGTCGTGTACAAATTGGGAAGAGATGTTCCCAGCACCCAATATCCCCCAGTTTAATGTAGACATGACAACGAGTGGATTGATGTATTTTATACTATAAAACAATTACTAAGGAGGTTTATTTATCATTATAAGAGATTTTTGTGGGGGAATTTTTTTTTCGATTTACCTGCCCATACAAGCCAACAAAATTATTAAAGACAACAATTATGTGCGAACGCCTATATCTGTAATCAGAAGGTTACATATTTCATTTCCAAGGTTGCATATAGTTAAATTTAGTTAGTGTTATTATAATTTAATGTTACATTTTTTCTTAATATGGTGCGAGGAACTCTATCGACAATTCAATTCTAACGTTTAGTTTGTGGAGAAGATATGAAATTTTTATTCGTATATAATAAGGCATGGAATCCCCCCCACAAATTTGAGATATTGACAGGGTCCATTACCTTTGTATCCCAAAATGCCTCATCCCCTTCCACATTTCCACCATGATCAAATCGCCAAAGTAGGATTCACAGTTATTCGTGGATTCTTAACCAAAGAAGAAATTTCTCACTACAGGAAAGCTGCTGAGGAAGTAGTCGAGTATGCCAGAGAAGGCAAATGGCCACATGTCAGAACAAGAGGAAAGCAGTTCCCTCCATGGCCGGTCAATTTTAGCCCTGATATCTGGGGTATTTCTGGTCTTCTTCATCCTGATTTGGGCAAGCTCTCACTTCCTTTCCATGATTGTTACGCCTCTGACAAAATTTTGGATGTTGCTGGAGACATTCTTCAAACTGATAAAAATGGAATTTCCATGGAGCTCTTCAATATGTTAATTAATCCTTTGACAGACTTTGGATTGGACTGGCATAGAGATTACATTAAACCAGAAGCCACTCCAGAAGAAGAAGCTGAGCAACTTTTGTTAAATCCATACGCAGGATGTCAATTCAATTTGGCTTTGACCGATGAATCATGTCTCATTGTAGTTCCCGATTCCCATAATAGGGTCAGAACTGAAGAAGAACGTGTGAAAACTACCAATGAAAACAGAAAGGAATATATTAATGGCCAGATCACTGTGGATTTAAAGGCAGGAGATATTGTTTTTTATAATGCTAACATATTACACAGGGCGGAGTACACATCAAAGAGTGTGAGACTTACTTTACATGGCTCGTATGGACATGTAGAACATGGGCAAACCAGAGCAAAGGGCGTACTACAATTTGGAGTTGCTGATTGGCTTCCTAGATTCCATCCAACAAACCCCAACTTAATTCTTTTGAGATCTAAGTTGGAGAAATTAGCCAAGGAGTATGAAGGACAGGACCTCGGGTACTCATTGGATGGTTAAAATTAGTTTATAGCCGAGTATCAATCAATATAATATGCGTGATAATGCAACATGTAAAAAACATTCTCTGGACTCCGGAGGTAATGCTAACTCCGGAAAAACTCCGGCAGAATGCCGGAATGGTTGTGTGCTTGGGGAAATCCTCGGTGATTAAGACTGCACCTAGTGTCCCAAGATGACAGATGGTTGCCGTACGTGATCTGACATATATACCACATCAAATCTTGCCATTGCTGTTGCCTGCGACAATTGAAACATTATGCTGAAGACTATACATGAAGAGTCTCAACCTGAGCTCGAGAAAGGTGACGAAACACTCGTAAAGGAAAGAAGGCTTCTATCTCACTTTTTTCCAGATGAAGTTCCTCCAATTCCTACTGATGAGGAACGAACTTGGTTCCCCGAAAAAACTTGCAATGTATTTAGGAAAATATCATTTTGGTGGCTCAACCCTGTATTGAAGACTGGATATATGAGGACTTTAAGGGATGAAGATTTGTTTAAATTGACCCCAGAAATAACGACGGATGCGATGGCTGCAAGATATTACAAGTTTTTGGAGAAAAGAAAACACGGACAATCTGAAATTACTCGTAATATGTTAGTACTTGCGGCAATGGATACTTTTTTCAAACAATTTCTGTTGTCATGTGTTTTTTTAAGTATTTCCGGTTGTTGTCTCACTTTGAATGCGTTATTGGTCAAAGAACTAATCTTGTATGTCCTGAGAAGTGGTACTCTTAAAGCATACCCCGAGGGGAAAGGTGTTGGTTTGGCAATTGGGATCGCTCTATTGACAGCTACTTCTTCACTCTTTAATAATCACTTTATGTATAGAGCAATGTTAACAGGAGCACAACTCCGTGCAGTATTAACAAAGATAATTTTTGATAAGACATGCCGCTTAAGTTCTAGAGGTCGTCATGACTATCCACTAGGGACAATAACTTCTATTATCGGAGCAGACATCTCTCGAATTGATTTTGCACTTGGTTATCAGCCGTATTTTTTGACTTTCATTGTTCCAACTGCTTTGGCGATTGCTTTATTGATAGTGAATATCGGAGTTTCTGCAATCATAGGAGTGGCAGTTCTATTTCTATTCTTGGTCTTTATTGGTATACTGACTAGGAAACTAGGTGCACTTAGGCGAAGTGTCCTGGTATTCACTGACGCCAGAATTAACTATATTAAGGAAGTCTTATATAATTTGAAGATCATCAAGTACTATTCATGGGAAATACCTTACGTTGCAAATATTAAGAAGGTAAGGGATCAGGAAATGAAATTAGTTCTTACATTTCAATCAATTAGAAACGGATTTACTGCTCTTGCCCTCACGCTTAACAGTATTCCATATATGGTGGCCTTTCTTGTACTATATGCCATAGATTCTGGAAGGAGAAGTCCGGCGAGTATCTTTTCTTCCATTTCGCTCTTTAATACTTTGAATCAACTGATTATATATTTACCTTTAGCTATTCCCGCTACTACAGATTGCCTTATTGCATTTGATCGTATAGCGAAATTCTTGAATGCTTCTGAATCTGAAGTTCGGGATGAGACTAAGAAACATCACTCTGAATATGCACTTGAGGTCAAGAATGCTTACTTTGAATGGGAAAATTTTGATCAAGATGAAGAAAATAATTTTGACGGAGATGGTATCACTAATATGTTACTTGAAAAGTCCAAGCTGTCACCTTTTGGTCTCTATGACGTAAATTTAAAAGTAAGAAAGGGAGAATTTGTTGCAGTTACAGGAGCTATTGGATCAGGAAAGTCATCTCTTTTGCAAGCCATTGCTGGGTTTATGAAAAAGAAATCTGGTATTGTTGAAGTTTACGACTCTCTACTTTTCTGTGGTAGTCATTGGATCCAAAATGCCACTATTAAAGATAATATTTTGTTTGGATCTCCATTCGATAAAGAATTGTATCAACAGGTCCTTCGAGTTTGTTGTCTAGAGGAAGATTTGAATAGTTTTGCGGCAGGTGACTCTACGGAGGTAGGTGAAAGAGGGATTACTCTATCTGGTGGGCAAAAAGCGAGACTCAGTTTAGCAAGAGCCATATATAAGCAAATGGACATTATTCTTTTGGATGATGTTTTGAGTGCTGTTGATTCCAAAGTCGGTAA
The DNA here is from genome assembly GCA_963924405.1 of [Candida] anglica. NCBI lineage: Eukaryota > Fungi > Ascomycota > Pichiomycetes > Serinales > Debaryomycetaceae > Kurtzmaniella > [Candida] anglica. The sequence continues at coordinate 1,958,788 of OZ004259.1, read as the reverse complement.
ACGTATTGTAAAGGAATGTTTGACGGGATTTTTGGAGCGTAAAACCCGAATTTTGGCTACTCATCAACTCAATCTTGTAAAGACGGCTGACAGGATTATATACTTGGACAAAGATGGATCAATGCTTCAAGGAACTTACGAGGAATTGTTGAAGGACTCGAGATTCACAAAACTCATGGCCTACGGCGATTCACTGGGTTTTGTCAATTCAGAAGTGGAAAAGATAGACGTTGAAGATTTGGAAGAAGTCAACGCAGCCGAGACCCAACCAGAAAAGGTACTGGATGGAAAGATTGTAAAAGAAGAAGAAAAAGCTGTAAATGGCATTAAATTTGAAGTTTATAAACAGTATCTCAGAACTGGGGCTGGAATCTTCAGATTGTATGGTATTATTCCGCTTATATTAACTGTGGTAATAACATCAACTTTTTGTTCCATATTCACTAATACTTGGCTTTCATTCTGGACTGCCAATAAGTTTCCTCAACTTAGTCAAGGTCAATACATTGGTATCTATGTGATGTTCACATTTCTTGGAGTTGTGCTATTGTGTTTGGAGTTTTCGTTGGTGGCTTACATTGCAACGAATGCGTCTCGAATATTGAACGTTTTGGCAATTCAGAAGATTGTCCGTGTACCCATGTGGTATATGGATACAACTCCCATGGGTAGAATTCTCAATAGATTCACAAAAGATACGGATGTGCTTGATAATGAGTTTGGTATACAGATGCGTTTGGCCATTTATTCAACTGCAAGCATGATTGGAATTATTATTCTTTGTATTTGTTACTTGCCTTGGTTTGCCATAGCAGTGCCATTTCTTTTGATAATTTTCATTCTGATTGCAAACTTTTATTTAGGGGCAGCAAGAGAGGTCAAAAGATTGGATGCAACGAAACGTTCGTTTGTTTTCAGCAACTTCAATGAAACACTTCAAGGGATGGATGTTATTAAAGCCTTTAAAGTCGACGATTTATTCGTAGATAGAAACAGTAAACTAATAGATTCGATGAATGAAGCATATTTCCTCACTGTGGCAAATCAGCGTTGGTTGGGTCTCCATATGGATATGATGGCTGCAGTATTTATATTAATCATTTGCTTACTATGTGCTACCGGTACATTCTCAATTAGTGCATCTTCAAGTGGGTTGGTTATTTCGTATGTGTTGCAAATTGCAAATCAGCTCACAGTACTTCTTAGAAGTTATACTAATTTGGAGAATGAAATGAATTCCGTTGAGAGGATTTCCCAGTATGCATTCAATCTTCCCCAAGAAGCACCTGCTATCATTTCAGAAGCGGTACCAAAATCCAGCTGGCCATCGAAAGGTGCAATTGAATTTGAAAATGTTAGTATGAGGTATAGACCTGAACTCCCATATGTTTTGAAAGATATTTCCATATCTTTCCCAGCTGGTTCTAAAATTGGGATTTGTGGTAGAACAGGAGCTGGTAAGTCTTCGATTTTAACGGCAATCTACAGAATTTCGGAACTTGATGTTGGTAAAATTAATATTGACGGTATTGACATATCTCAAATTGGATTAACTAATTTACGAAGTGGTTTATCTATTATCCCACAAGACCCAGTCTTGTTTTATGGTTCGATTAGAAAAAATTTAGATCCCTTTGGCACCAGAAACGATGAAGATTTATGGGAAGCTTTACGTCGCGCTGGATTGATCGACAAAACTGATCTAAAAGCAATCAAAGAAGGAGATTTGCAATCCCACAAGTTTCATTTAGACCAAATTGTGGAAGACAATGGTAGTAATTTTTCGTTAGGTGAAAAACAGTTGCTTGCTCTTGCCAGAGCCTTGATTAGAGATACCAATATTCTCATTCTTGATGAGGCAACGTCGTCAGTCGATTATAAAACTGATGCTACGATTCAGGCTACCATCAGGGATGAATTTGAAAATTGTACTGTTCTTAGTATTGCCCATAGATTGAAGACAATTATCAACTATGACAAAATTTTAGTATTGAATGATGGATCGATTGCAGAGTTTGATAGTCCTTGGCAATTATTCTCACGGGAAGATAGTATATTCCGTGATATGTGCATTAAATCTCAAATATCCGAGACAGATTTTAAACTTTAGAACATATCATTTTCGTATGGACAACTTATACTATCATGACCGTCTCTTTCACATAATCCACACCATTTATCCTTCCCGCTACTTGGATCAGTTGGAACTTTTGGTGAATATACAGGAAGTCCGATACTAATGGAACTCTCAGTGGAGCTCATTGACATATCCTTTGCATTTTGAGCTATTTCTTCTTTGAGTTTCTTAAGTTCATTGGCAGTAGTTATTAATTGACTTTCAATTTCAGCTTTAGAATTTAATACATCTTGTAATTCTCTATTCTGTTTTTCAGTTTCCCACTTGTGTAATGCTTCAATTTCTTCAATTGCCTTTTGAAGCTGAGACAATTCATCAAAGGTTGGTCTCATCTCTAAGTCATGTTTAAGTTGCTCAATCATTTTCTCTAAGTTTGAATTATCGCTAATCTCACTCTTGAGAGCATTGATTTCAGATCTTAATTTCAAAATATCCTCAGATTCTTCAGTGTTTTTGGAATTCTTGCTCTGAGCGAGTTGCAGTTGAAGTTCCGCAATAAATGAATCTTTGGCTCTGATTGTACTCTGAAATTCATCGAATTGAGATTTAGATGTGATTTTCCAAGCGTCCAATTGTTTGATAGTTTCTTCGGACTTATTAATTTTTTCATGTAGAGCGGAATTTTCACTTTTTACTGTTTGCAACTCTTTATGAAGTGTGTTCGTCTGTTCTGATATCACCTTCTTTTTATTTTCTCTGTCCTCATTCAACGTCTCAATTCTAGCAAGTAATTTGGAGTTCTCTTCCTTTAAAGTCTCAATGGAGCTATCACTAGAAGTTTCACGTTCTTGGATTTTAGAACGAAGACTATCATTCTCCTTTTGTAAAGTTTGAATAATTGACTTTAATTTAGAAAGTTCGGATGTTGATGTAGAGATATGCTTCGATTTTTCCTCTTTTAAACCCTCAGTTTCAGATACGAGTTTCAGTTTTTCATCCTCAATTGATGCAATGGATTTTTTCAATCCTTCGATTGAATTCGTTGAAAGTACACTTTTTTCAACGTGTGATTCATTCTCCTGTTGGAGTTGTTTAACTTCTAATTTTGCAGCTTCCAATTGCTCCTGCAAAAGTTTATTTTCGTCTTTCAAAATGTCGATGGTTTCTTGTAATTTGAGTGCTACATTGTCCATCTTCTCAGAAGTAAGTGCCTTGGTTTGAAGAATCTCTTCACGGAGAGATTCTATAGTTGATTGAAATTTTATTGAAGTTTCTTCAAGTTCTGTATTACGTTTGGTCAATCCTTCAATTGTATCAGTAGAAGTGATCTTCATGTCTTCGAATTGTTTTAAAAGATCAGAATGATCTCCGTTAACTGATTGTATTCTCTCCAGAAGTCCTGAAGCCTCGTCAAGTTGTTTCTTTTGTTCAGATATTCTTTCTTGCATTGCATCGATTGTATCCTTCAATGCGCCAACTTCCACAGAATGTTCAGATTGACTATTCAATACTGCCTGTTTCAAATCAGATATAATCTTTTCATGCACAACACTAGATGATTCTATCTTCCTTTGTAATTCTACATTATCGTCTTTAAAACTTTGCAAATCAGCGGCATTTCCAGCTGTCTCCTTCATCTTTCGAATTTCAATTTCTTGTGCTGATATTTTGGCATTCAATTGTTTCTCAAGAATTATCTTTTCCATAGTAAGGTCATCAAGTTTGAGTTGTAAATCATTATCTATAGTACTATTTTGAATGTGCTCCTTCTCTTCCTTTTCCTTTTCTTCTTCTGTCTCTATTTCTTGGGTCTTTTTACTTTCTTCAATCTCCTTCTTTGCTTCGATTAACTTCTGAGTCAATTGATCAATCTCAGATTCATAATAATCTTCAGCTTCTTGATGTGTATTCACCAACATATCCAAACTTTCTCTCCATTCTTCCCTTGCCATTTCAAAATCTTTTCTTTGCTTCAAGATTTTGGCTTCCTTCTCAGAAAGTTCTCTTTCATAATTCTCTAAAAGAGGATGAAGAGATTCTACTGTACTTTGCAATTCTTCCAAAATTGTCATCTTCTCACTCATCTCATTTAAACTCTTTTGATGATCATTCTTTAAGATCTCAAGTTCTCTTTCAAGAGTTATCTTGGAGGCTGATAAACTCTTTACTTGATTTTCAATTTCTCGTGTGTTAACACTATTATTATTATTATTAGGGAGTCCATTGGAGGTGTTGGTGGATGAATGTCTAGATGCTCTAGAAGCTGGACGGACCTCAGATGAGCCCAATCTACTCCCGGGCCTACTCACTTTCAGCACACTTCGTGTAGTTGGTGTTGATGTAGGCGGGGAATTATTGTAGTTACGACCAGTGATGGGACTCAGAGTTCCACTATTGGGAGATCCCGGCCCACTACTTTTCCGGCTTGCTGGACGCGAAATAGAAAGCTGTGGGTTCGACAATTTCAACCGTTCCATCGGCACAAACAACCCGGACTGTGCCTGCTTCACCTCAAAGTATTGTATTCCATCCACAGCTCCTGAATTCTTTCCCTTGAGTGCAGCGATGCTTCCTACAAGCTCAAGACCACAGAAAACACCGTTCTTGCCCTCAATCTCTCCCACATACCGAAGAATCCCCTGTCCAGGGGTCCCCGGAACAGTGACCCTGGTGCCAATGTGCTCAATCATACCCTGTACCGCTGTTCTAGGTGCCATCTTTACCATGTGTGTGTTTGTCGTCTATATTTATGTTTTGATTTCGCATTTTTAAACTTTTCGCGATTTCCTGAATTGATGTCAAATGTAAATACACATTCACACGCATTCTCACTCTAAATTATCCATGGATAACGCCATGGATAACGACGCAGGAACAAACAGAAATTTTAAGGTACATCAACTTATTTACACTTGTTACAATTGTCTACATTTCTTGTTATGCGATGCTCCATTTTGTTTTAACATTTTGTTGGATCCTTTCATTTGTTTTGTTGTCTCTAGTGGAAATTGTCTGTGGTGTTGTTTTTTACGAACTCGTCTCACCCAAACAATCAAATTCTCTACTCGGTTATTTTTCCTTTTTATTTTATTTTTTGTTAAAAAATTATTGAGTACTAAAAACATACTGCTATTTATTCCCTCAGTTCAAGCTCACACTACGACTAGCAATCGGTTTCCCGGTCAAACTGTCGGCCAATTGCCATCTTTGTAATATCTTGTTCCCATTAACCTCTTGTACATCGTCATCCTGTTCTTCTTTCTCTTCTTCAAATTCAATAGCTCCGAATTTTTGTGCTAAACGGTCAATTTCTCCAAGATGATCAAGTATTCTCTCATTAATCTTAAAAACCATATTTTCCGCATTTTGAATAAACACGTTCTCTGGTACAAGTTTAGTTTTAAGTGTCATCAATTTCAATAGTAGTTCTTTTTTAAGTTTCTCATATCTTTGAAGCTTTTGACGAACACTTGTTTGTAATTCAACACTTGGATATTCCAATGGTCTATTCTTCAACTTTTTCACGTTTGTTTCATCCTTAAATGCTGCCAATTGAGTTAAAAGCTTATCTACCTTTGTTCTTTGGATAAAACTATCTTCCGTTCTTATAGTTAAATTGGACAATTTCTCATATATTTCATTTTGAGCTCTCAATGCAATATCTTGCTGTGAATCATAGTTGTAGGTAATATCTTGGAGTTCGTTTAAAGAACTAGCAACTCGCCATAATTCAGGTTTATCCAAGTCTTCTTCAGTAAGTGAGATCTTGTCATCACCAAGTTCTTCAAGATAATTTCCAAGAATTTTAACATTATTTTCTAATACTTGCAAAATACCAGAGGTTTTGTAATATATTTCGTTTGTCATATTTTGAACTTTATTGGTCTCAGGTTTTGGAAGTGGTTTAATTCCGGCAAAATTTTGAAATGGTTCACATTCACGTACAGGTTTTGGAGTATTATCTTCAACCTCTATTTTAGCGACGGTCCCTGGATCCTCCACAGTTTTGGGGGTTTCGCTATGTTTCTCATCCGTTAATTTGCTGTCTGTATCCTTAACCGCATCTGTAGATTCGAGAAAAGGTGCTGATTTAGAATCCGAATTATCATCTGCACTTGATTTTATTGGTGCAGGTTTCTTTTCGGAATTATTTATTCCGAAGCCACTGAAACCAGAAATTAATCCAGTATTAGGTGATTTTGAGTTATCGACACCAAAAATGCCACTAGCTTTAGAGTCTAGGTTCTTTGTAGTAGATGTATCATTGTTTGAAATTTTCTTCTGTGAACCGAAAAGACCACCTGTAGATGCCTTAGGAGCCTCTTCGGAATTTCCGAAAAGTCCACCTGTAGATTCCTTAGGAGCCTCTTCAGATTTGCCGAAAAGACCACCTGAAGTTGCCTTAGGTGCCTCTTCGGATTTGCCGAAAAGACCACCTGTAGATTCCTTAGGAGCCTCTTCAGATTTGCCGAAAAGACCACCTGAAGTTGCCTTAGGAGCCTCTTCGGATTTGCCGAAAAGACCACCTGAAGTTGCCTTAGGAGCCTCTTCGGATTTGCCGAAAAGACCACCTGAAGATGCCTTAGGAGCCTCTTCGGATTTGCCGAAAAGACCACCTGTGGATTTAGGAGCCTCTTCGGATTTGCCGAAAAGACCACCTGTAGATTCCTTAGGAGCCTCTTCAGATTTGCCGAAAAGACCACCTGAAGTTGCCTTAGGTGCCTCTTCGGATTTGCCGAAAAGACCACCTGTAGATTCCTTAGGAGCCTCTTCAGATTTGCCGAAAAGACCACCTGAAGTTGCCTTAGGAGCCTCTTCGGATTTGCTGAAAAGACCACCTGAAGATGCCTTAGGAGCCTCTTCAGATTTGCCGAAAAGACCACCTGTAGTTGCTTTCGGCGATTCCTCTTTAGCTAGAGTATTAGAATCACTCAACCCAAGAGATCCAAATGCGTTCGCAGTTGAGGAGCCAAATGGATTTGATGTAGATGGTTTAGTTGAAGAAAGTTCAGGGCTTGCGGTCGAAGATAGGTCAGCCGAAGAAGGGCCATCAAATGGACTACTTGTAGCAGACCTATCAGAAGAAAGTTCTGCAAATGGACTTGAAGACTTATTCTCTGAAGAAAGTCCTGCAAATGGACTTGAAGACTTATTCTCTGAAGAAAGTCCCGCAAATGGACTTGAAGACTTATTCTCGGAAGAAAGTCCTGCAAATGGACTAGATTTTCTCTCTGTTGATCCAAACCCTCCAAATGGAGAGACTTCCGAAGATTTACTTTTATCGGCTAGCGATCCAAATGGACTTCCTGTAGCGGTAGAGCCAAAAGCTCCAGATCCAAAGGAACTCTTTCCGAACCCACTCGGAGCAGCACTAGAATCAGTTGTGGGAGAAGATCCAAAGCCACTAGATCCAAATGCGCTCTTGCCAAACCCACTCAGAGCTGAAGTTGTAGCAGCAGCAGAACTGGATCCAAAGCCACTAGATCCAAATGCACTCTTTCCAAAACCACTCAGAGTGGTAGTAGAACTGGCAGCAGGATTAGATCCAAAGCCACTGGATCCGAATGCGCTCTTGCCAAACCCACTCAGAGAAGAGCTTGTGTCAACTTTAGGAGTAGATCCAAATCCACTAGATCCAAATCCACTAGAGCCAAATCCACTAGATCCAAATCCACTTGACCCAAAACCTCCAGTCTTCTCTGGTGAAGTTGTAGGTTTATTAGTAGCAGTATTAGAAATTCCAAAGCCGGAAACGTTGGTTGTAGTTGTGGGTTTGTTTTGTGCTTCAGAAGCAGGTGCGTCTGGTTTATTGTTTCCAAAGCCTCCAAATGGACTTCCAGTACTTGTACCAAATGGATTGTCAGACTTAACGGTTTGTGAACCAAATGCTCCTGTTCCAAATACACTACCAGTGGATGAACCAAATGGATTATTAGTTGTTGTAGAAGAATATGTTGGCTTTTCGTTAAACTCTTCAAATTTGACTTCTTTCTTTGGTTCAGGTTTCGATATTTCGCCATTTAAGCTGGCTAATGGGCCGGCCAAACTGACTTCATCCTTGGATAATTTTGCGGAGTCGTAAAGCCACCATCCAAGAAGCGTACCTTCTTGTGTTAAGCACCATAATTTTGGTAACCCTTGGGCAGATTCAATCCCAATACATGGCTCTGATACAATGGTGTCACTATTGGTCAAATCTAATGCCAATCCAACGGGGGAAATATCATCACCATCATCATTAAGTGGAAATTGAGCACGATCTGAATCATTTAATTGTACAATTGATTTGGGATCTTGGAAAGAGTCACCATCTTTTTGTAGTTCAATAGTACTAATATCAGTAGATGAAGCAGCAGTGATGAATGATAATGTTTGATCTTTGGCCCAATTATTAAGAGTTTTAATATAATAGGTACCAATACGTTCTGCACCAAATGGAGGTGCCACGTCAGCCTCATAAGTAGTGGTGCTTTTCTTATTCTCATCCAAAACAACCACCAATGTCTTGAAATCATGATCAGTTGGGTCATTGGATTCAGGTCCAAAAACTAAAAGAATTACATTAAGGGACACTTCTGTTGCTGTGAGTACCAAGTATCCATCAACCAATGCAACGCTATCAAAAGTATCAGATAGAGGTTTAGCAATCCTCACTTCATTACTATCAGCATATATAACATATTCTCCATCTAAAGTCCAAGACATGGTCATAATATTGGATTTCCATAATACTCCATCAACGTATAAATCACCATTGTCCCGAAGTATTAATAATTTTGACAGGGTAGGAGATGGACAAAACCTCTTAGTCTGGCCATTGGCTACAGTCTTGGGTTCCAATTTCTTGAAATTACTGATACTCAAGAGTTTCCCTCCATCAAGAAAGAATAATTTTGAGCCATCAAAGTTGAACTTCAATTGAGTGATGTCATTGACACCGTCAACCCTGGCCCATGACTTGGGATTGACTTCACCTTCATCTCCTCCTTTCAATACATCTATCAGTTCTACAATAAGAGAACTCATATCTGAGCAGGCAAAGTAATGCTTTACATTGTTGAACGACAACAAGTCAACATCACGAGATTGAACTTTATCAAATGGTAAAGCATCAAACACACGGATTCCCTCACTTGGCTCGGAGAGCTTGAATCCGAAATGCTCGCTTGCAACCTCATCCAAGATTGCAATCTCTTCAGACATGTTGTATTTAGGGTAAAACTGGCAGAGCAATAGTTTAGTTTTACCTACTAATTTTCGATCTAATGTTTGTACATTTTTTAGATGGGTGATTGAGGCTGCAATGTGCAGGAAATTAGGATGAGATCACTTTTAATGGAAAGAATGGCTTATTGAATAGAGTTAAACGATGGTAGATAGAAGTTACTAGTTGGAGAGATGAAATAGGGGTGGTAGAAAGGAGTATAGATATGTATATGGAGATTATTAGAAGATTAATGTTGTTGATGTTTGAAGAACAGAGTTATAAGGAATAATATTTTGTTATCGTCCTGAAAAATAATGAACCTAAAGTCATTTAAAGTAAAATGATTGCTTTCTAGAACATTTCAGGAAATATGTAATACTCTTTTAAGGAATTGGGGTTGGGATTCAATGTTGATAACTGGATTTATCTAAGTAATCGATTTGAGAAAATGTCTAGAATTGGTCACATGCTTTGAATCACGTGCGCCTGTATTGTGCTATTTGGTATTATGAGTATCTGTTCAAATTAACTCTTTCAATATAATGAAACTAAGATATTAGAGATTTGAAGATAGAGCTGAAATAGATGGGGTAGGTATATACTGTATATATATATGCGGTATTAATTTGATCCATATACTCCTTGGAGACCAGCCGTCTCTCACTTTTACCGAAATGCACTATGTTTATACATTCCTGCGAACAATGTTCCAATTTTCTACAGATTAGATACATATATGTATATATACCTCTCTCTACTTTCCTACCCCTCACTTTCACTATTCTCCGCTTTAACTCCATTTTTTAGATAAATAGGGGCAAGTTAAATTTCGCAGCCTAATTTCCGTCAGTTGACGCGGAATTCAAACATTTGAATTTCTCCGATGCCCGAGCTTACACACCCTCGATAGCGCTGCGTAAATTTGAGAACCACATGTACTATCTTTCTAAATTTCTTTGTTAAATCGCCTTGGCGCATTTACTAAGCCAAAATAGAAAAAAAAATAAAAAAAAAGTTGGGGCATTTATCCGAATTTAACTCCCCCACACCATAAGATTGGAGAGGCTTTATTTATCCAAGCAGGCTTGTATTTTGTTAGGTAATTCTTTGCTATTTCCCGCTAAAGTTTAGCCAACAATTTCACGGACTGGATTTCAGATCGATTACTGGTCTTAACGCAGATTAGCCAGGTTCACCGTTGGTTGGTGTCAAAAAAAAAAAACCCTGTGACCCCGCTTTTAACAAATCTTCGTTTCTCTTTCTAATACTCATGTTTGGTACAAATAGATCAGACTCGCATACTGGAGCTACTGCTCCATCGCATTTCCGTGATAGGGCAAGAAATGCCATCTATCAGGAACTCCCCGTTGCAATTTCCGCTGGCGGAAACACCGCCACATCGATTAGGTCCGCTCCAACACACCTTCAGCCATATAAGAAGCTTTTCCCCAACTCCTCTCATAGATCACTGGCTTCCAGTGTCTTCCTGTCAGGCAAAAGGTCCGTGAGATCGGCCCCGTCGATGTACTCAAACTCAACGGCAACCATTCCGGAAGATTCGGAGCCTATAACTACCACTGTGGAACAACTAATCAATGATATAATGCTTCATGAAACTGTGTCTAGAGACCTGCTGATGCAACCTGAAGAAGATGAAACTTGGAAAATATCTCTAGGGAGTCAACTTCAGTATCAAAACGTTCCTGAATCGTTGGTGGATTGGAATTTAAATGTCACTCGATGTAAATTGTTTTTACGACATCTTCCAACAATTTCATCTGTGCCAGATTTCAAATATACTGGAGCTGTACCTCAGCTTGTGGGAGACCTTGCATATATCTGTCACATTGTATTGATTCTGGCAACAATCTCTGATAAGGAACTCATTTATATACTTCTCCTGTCAAATCTTTATCAAGAACATAATTTAGATCTGAAGTTTAAGAAATCTGTGGCGGAAATATCCGTCAAGCAATCGCGTTTACTTCAGATAAACTCACAACATAATAAGAAATCATTACCGCCAATCACTTCCATCGATAATCAAACGTATCTTCGGTTGGAATTCAAAGAAATAGCCGTGAGAAATTATCTCATTAATTTGGCAGCTGCTGCTACCACTGCTCATGAATACAAATTGAAGTCAGACGAAATGAAGAGAAACATCAAGGCAAGTGGAGATAAGAAGGCAAAGCTCCCGAAAGATGAAAAGAAAAGGCTCTGGGAATATGTTAGACTGGATGTATTTAAAAGAGCTGGTTTGGAAGAATAACTGCTGGGAAGTTTTATTATTTAGAAATATTCAATTAATTATTATGTAACATTATGGTAGTAGATAAGAGATGATAAAGAGATGATATGACCATACTGTTTAATAGTGTGAAGCCTTAATAGTAAGGTTCTCTCACTTGTTATTTTCTACACTCTATCTTATTATGCGTATATTCCGTTATATGATTATGCCCTAAAACTTCTTTCTCATCTCCTTCACCTTCTTATAATGACCTCTCTTACCACTTGTCTTCTTTTCTTGGATTTCGGCGTACTTACGCTTGAAGTATTTGCCCTTGTCTTGGTCATTCAATACTTCCTCCACCAAGGTGTTACCACGGTCCTTACGCTTCATACGTGAGTAGAACTCGGTGTTACCCTCGATAATGGTCCCAGTTTCGAAAAACTTGGGGATTTGCCATTTATCCTTCTTATAATGTCTCTTTGGATCCAATGCACTTCTTTGTTGAATTACCAAAAGGTCTCTTTTAACTGCGGCTGTGAGTTCTGGCTTACGCATGTTGAACCATTTAGCTCCAGCATCCTCGCCAAGCTTGGCCTTTTCAGCTGCACTCAGACGTATGTGTTCTATAGGATCATTGATCCTCGTTATATCATGGCCCTTCCCAGTTATGGTATTCTTATCATGTTGTTCAAGCTTGGCCTCCAAACTCGACTCGATCTTGGGGAGCTTTGACATGGCCTTTCTGATCTTACTGAACTCATCTTCTGATTGTTCTGGGTCTTTTACTGTGGTTTGACCAGTTGAAGTCTCCTCAGCAAGCTCAGCAAAGAGGTCATCAAGGGACAACTTGGCATCGACTTTGTACTGAACTGCGGCAGCCCCAAGATCGGACAACGACTCGGTACCGGAAATAAGCTCGGTTTCAGACGTCTCAACAATCGTAGGCTCGCTAAGAGTGTGTGGAGACATGGTTGGTTGGTTATAAGAAAGGAGTATGTTAACTATAAAGCGATGAGGATGATAAATATTTTCAAAATGTGCAGGAGAAATCCATGCGCACAAACTAAAGCCCATGGTTACTTTGATTGCAAATTTTGAACCCGCGAAATAAAGGAGGTGGCAACACAAAGGGAGTATTAGGAGGAGGAATATACACTTTGTGGTAGTCGTACATTTTTTGAATCTTACTTGCGGGATAGTGATATGGGTGTATGTGTAGGGAAAAAGATAAAATATTAATAAAAATAATGAGAATGAATGGTATTTTACAAGATACTTACAAGCGATCAGTGTACGTGGTACGTCTTCAAACAGTTTATACTTCCGTATATCTGCCAACATTATACTTCTGTAGGAATACCTCTATGAGCGCTAGTTAATGTTTGGCCCCTCTAACAGATAGACATCTTTTCCCCTAATCTTTCATTTATTTTTTACTATTTATATATCATGCCAACAATTCGGCGTCATATTTATCCTGTACAACCTCTTCTGGCTTCGTGGCAACTGGCTCAGCCAGAGGTGTTCCTTGTGTTGTTGGAAGTCCTATCTTTATATTCGCGTCTAATAAAACTTGATTAGCCAACCATATTCTTCTTTTCTCCCGCACCAACTTTTCCAACTGTTCAGTGACCAATTCATTCACCCGTAATGCAGTCTTGTATTGCGTTTTCATCACTTTGTACTTTGCCCGCAATGTCTCAAGTCCATCGCTTTCGTGGACATCCTCCAGGAGTTTCCGCTCCTCTATGCTCCTGGCAAGCTTCTTTGCGGATGATTGTAATTCTCTCTTGTATTCATTTTCTCCTGATATCATTGGTTGCTCTCCACTACTTTCAACATACGATCTATACCGATCTCTAGCTACTTTGAACTGTTGCATATCGAATTTTTGGTCCAATAATTTACCTACAGTGGTGGTGGTTGGAATTTCTCTTCCATCTTCTCCCAACAGCTCGTCTGCACCATTTACCAGTAAAAACAACCTTGAAAACCACCATGGAGATCTCATTTCATAGTCCTTTTCCACCAATGAAAGGTATTCATTTTCTTCCATATCGTCGGGGACTGTGAACGCGTTGTGAGATCCTCCATCTCTAAACTTCCTACTGCGGTCCTTGATCAATGTCAACGCATCCTTAGCCAGGTGGAGATCATGCACTCCCTTGACATGTTTGGTAAGAGCATCAGATCGTGTGAAATGCTTCTCACATTCAGGAATTGGACAAAAATATGGCTTCTCTCCAGTATGTGTTCTACAATGGGAAATAAGCGCAAACCGGGATGGTTGATCGGCTCCAAACCTCAGACATCCTTCCCATTGGCATGTATACCTTATTGGTGTCGTTGCTGTACCATTGTGGGACATGTGTGATAAATGTGAGTTGGTAAGATGGGTCACCAATCCGCTCAAACTATGACAATTCTCTTGTGTACATTCAATCCAATGACACTTGAATTCATCCTTCCCATCGTTCTCGGCAAGATTTTCCACGTCATCGTCAATCAATATGTCTTCTACTGTCTCTGGTTTCATCTCTATAGACTGTCTCCTGAGAGTAATTAATTGTATTCTTACAGTTGATCTCTCAAGATTTACCGTTCTTCAATTATACACAAACTTTCTCATTTCTTTAAATTCGCGTAATATCAATGGTCCCCCTCATAAAAATCATAGTAAAAGGTTGAAAATCTCTATTTGACACATTTTACCCATTTTTACCAACTAATTACACATATTTTCTCTACATTCTTCCTCCTTTTAGTCTCTGCTTTATTTCTATACAATTACACCAAATCCTCATCCAATCTAGCAGCAGGGTTCGTTTCAATGAAGTCTAACGAAACCTTGTGTCCCAATAACTCTCTAATGTTACTCACACCATATTTGATCATAGTTGGTCTTTCTAATGACAAACCCCAACCCAAAACACGCAAGTTCTTTGGCAAGCCCATTGGTTCCAACATTTCTGGTCTGAACATACCAGAGTTACCGATTTCAACCCATTTACCAAGACCCTTGTGGTAGGCAAAGATTTCCAATGATGGTTCAGTGTATGGGTTGTAAGCAGCCTTGAATCTTAAGCCATGAACACCCATCTTGGCAAAGAAATCTTCCATGAAACCAATCAAGTCACCCAAGGTGATGTCATAACCAGCCAAAACACCTTCAACTTGATGGAATTCAGCCAAATGAGTGGCATCGACAGCTTCATTACGGAAAACTCTGTCAATACTGAAAAGTCTACAAGGCTTTGGATCCTTGGCAAGTTGATGCAACATGGCGGATGAAATGGCAGTTGTATGAGTTCTCAACACCATTCTTAAAGATTCATCTTCCTTCCATGGGTATCTGTAACCAATGGAACCATACTTACCTTCTTGATGGACCTTCTTAATGTTTTGCCAGTATTCTTCGTCATCTGGCTTACCGGCCTTGACTGGGTCTTTCAAGTAGAAAGTATCTTGCAAGTCACGAGCTGGATGTTGTTGTGGAACAAATAAAGTGTCGAAATTCCAGAAACCGGTTTCAACGTATTGATTAGATGGCATTTCAGTGAATCCCATAGAGAAGAAAATTTGTCTAAATTCTTCTCTAACCTTATTTAATGGATGTAAGGCACCAGATTGTGGGTAGACACCTTCAGAGTTGAAGTTATATGGCTTGAATTCAGCATCCTTCCACTTACCGGAAGTAACCATTTCGGAGGTGATATCGGTCTCGTAGGTGGTGATGGTCAAGGCGAACTTGGCAGCCTTGGTGATCTTGAAACCAACAATCTTGTTCATGGAAATAAGCTTACGCTTCTTTAATTCGGCAAGATCTTTCTTTTCAGAAAGAGTACCGGTTTCGGCAATGGTCTTCAACTGGGTAACAGCAGCATCTTCTGGCAAGGTTTCAACCTTGGCAACTAACTTGTCACCGTCCTTGGCAATCCATCCGTTCTTGAATGCCTTACCTTGTCCCAACTTACCAACTTGTCCCAATTTGGAGTTGACATCAGAAATCTTCAATCCATCCAAGGACTTCAAAACTTCTTCAAGCAAACGGAATTCGTGGGATCCGGCAGCAACAATTTCTTCGGCTTCCTTGGTTAAAACCCATTGTTCAGTTTCCAATTTGGAGAACTCAATCATCTCCTTGGCCCAAAGAGATGTCAAGGCAGAGTGGAGAGTGGTGGCTTCCTCCTTGGCAAGAACAGGCACATCAAGTGTGTTGGCAACAGACCCCTGTTCGCCTACGGTCTTTAAAATGACCAACTGCAATTCAGACATTATTCTAATTAATTCGAGGTATTTCTAGATGGATCTAACTGGTTGGGTATATCCGATTAAATATGCAAAAAATCATATTTGGATGAATCACCAAAGGCACACTTTGTGTAATGAAAATTTGGTAGTGCTGAGATATATGGCGCTATTGCCCGCACTGCGCGTAAATGTAGGAATGAGAGAGTTAGTCAGTAGTAAGTAGTAGCCCCCATATAAATTAAAGAAACTTTAACAAACGAAGAAAGTTCGTAAATTTACTAATGGATATAAAGTATTGAATATAGATTTTTTAATCACCAGTTTCCATTATGGGGCTGCGTCTTATTGTAACACTACAATATGTGTTCCTTTTTACTACTACTATAATTTTGTATCACCATCTGTCAAATACTCGACCAATTCACTTACATGTTAAAAAGAAAAGAATGACATTTCTAAACTAACTTTTGTCTTTTGCAACAATATGATTCTCCATTACCTGGGTACCCCACTTGTAAGTGGCTGTGAATAGGCAAATAAAATTAAAAAAAAAAAATAAATTAAAACAAACACAGGTATACTAACACATACCTCATTGACACTTATCTCTCGCTAATCACACATTTCCAAGCAAACACATTACTCCATGATTTATTTATTACAGTGCAGTAGGAAAGACCGGACACTTCGGCACTAGTTTAGTCAAACCGTCTCTACAAGCCACTCTCAATTATTCGTAAGTAGGGTCGTCACTCACAGCTTAAGCCGCACTATATGGCCAAGGTTAATATTTCTCGTCTCGAAATTTTTTTTTTTTTTTAATGTACTTCCCACTATCAGTAGCAATTAAACGCTATAAATCTATTTAAGGCCGCGACTTAATTTGACTTTCACACCCATACACCCACGCATTCCTCGAGAATGCCTCATGACCTAACCGCAATGCACACTAAGAGTTGCTACAGTTTAAAAATGCTATATAAAGTGCTCTAGATTCGCTCCAAGTAATCAATTGATGTTTCTAATTTAATCACTACCACTAAAAATCTTCACTACAAAATGGCCTTCACTTGTTCCGACATCTTCAAGCTTATCATTGCTATCATTCTTCCACCATTGGGTGTCTTTTTGGAAAGAGGTTGTTCTTCCTCCTTCTTCATTAACATCCTTTTGACCATTTTGGGTTATATTCCAGGTATAATCCATGCTGTTTACGTTATTTTGAAATATTAAGTGTGAGTAATTACCACCACCCCTGTTGCAAATGATTGTTTGTTGCAAACGACTGTTTCGTACTCAAGATGAATTGTATTGTATATAATGACTAATGCTAAATTTAAATGGATTCACATGCTAATAATTAACTGTAAATTTGCCTTGACCAAGCAAAGTAAAGTCCAACAATTCTAATGGATTGGATATATGTAGTTGTGTTGATGTTGTCTTGTGAGCGGCTAAACGTTTATAGCCTTGCCTGCATGTATGTAAAGCACCAAGAGCGTATAACCGGTTCCACTACCCTCTTTATATCCACAAAGTATTTAATTCACTTTACACTTCTTCTGATACTACATACCTTTTTTTTTCATTATTATCTTTTAGAATATTGATATTTAATATGTCCTATCACTCTACTCTAATCTCTAATTTTCAAATTGATGTATCTTCTTCATTATCTGCCCTATCTATCTAGAAACTTTAAAAGTTGATGGTCTTGTCAAAGGTTCCCAAAGCAGCTTCCTTGAAAGCTTCAGACAAAGTTGGGTGAGCGTGACAGGTTCTGGCAATGTCTTCAGTAGAAGCACCGTATTCCAAAGCCAAACCACCTTCAGCAATCATTTCACCGGCATTAGCACCAATGATGTGTACACCCAAAACTCTTTGAGTTTCAGCATCAGCAAGGAACTTGACAAATCCATCGGTGTCCAAGTTGGTCTTGGCTCTGGAGTTGGCAATGAATGGGAACTTACCAACCTTGTATTTTATACCAGCAGCCTTCAATTCTTCTTCATTGGCACCAACCCAAGCAACTTCTGGGTGGGTGTACATGACAGATGGAATGTTACCGTAGTTGACATGTCCGTGACCCTTCTTGATGTATTCAGCAGCAGCAATACCTTCTTCTTCGGCCTTGTGAGCAAGCATGGCACCGAAAGTAACGTCACCAATAACTCTAATGTTTTGCTTGTTGGTTCTGTATTCGGAGTCAATAACTAATCTACCCTTGTTGTCCTTTTCCAATCCAACGGCTTCAAAGTTAAGACCGTCAGTGTGTGGTCTTCTACCAATGGCAACCAACAAAACGTCAGCTTCCAAATCTTCGGTCTTACCAGACTTAACGTCTTCAACACCAATCTTAACAACATCACCTTCTCTGACACCCTTGGTAACCTTAGTTCCCAACTTGAACTTCAAACCTTGCTTACCCAAAATCTTTTGAATGTTCTTGGCAACTTCACCATCCATAGAAGCACCAATGGCCTTTTGGAATTCAATAATGGTAACTTCAGATCCTAATCTGGCGTAGACAGAGGCCATTTCCAAACCAATGATACCACCACCAATGATGGCTAAACGCTTTGGAACTTCCTTCAAGGAAAGAGCACCAGTGGAGGAAACGATTCTTTCTTCATCAATTTCAATACCTGGGAATGGAGTAACTTCAGAACCGGTGGCAATGATAATATCCTTGGCCTTAACTTCGAAATCTTCACCTTCTAAAGCCTTAACCTTCAAGTTGTGTTCATCGATAAATGAACCTTCACCCTTGTAGTAGGTAACCTTGTTCTTCTTGAAAAGCATTTCAATACCAGAAGTAAGACCATCGACAGCCTTATCCTTAGCAGCTTGCAACTTAGCAACATCAACAGTGACATCACCAGAGATTTCAATACCTCTGTGAGCAGAGTCATGCTTGATTTGATGGTAAAGATGAGTGTTGTTCAAAAGAGCCTTGGATGGGATACAACCAACGTTCAAACAAGTACCACCGAGCTTACCTCTCTTTTCGATACAAGCGGTATCAAGACCTAATTGAGCGGCCTTGATGGCGGCAACATAACCACCTGGACCACCACCAATGACAACAACATCATGTTCCTTGGTAGATGCATTTCTGACAAATTGAGCAATTCTAACAGATCTGTTGCTAATGCCTCTAAAGGCAGAACTGGTTCTAAGCATGTTGAATAAATTCTTCTCTATATAATTCTCGAGCTAATGGATTGCTCGGGTTGAATTTTTTAGATTGATTTGATCTATTAATATGTACTGTTAAGGATATTTGTATACCTTTAAATTATTGGTCAGTGAGTGGTGGTTCATGATGCTCCGGTCGTGCCGTGCACGACCAGTAATAAATATTGAGCCTTTCTCAAATTAAACGTGATACAAAACGGGGATGAAAGTCCGAACTTCTCCGGGTGCCTTTGACGGTAGGAAATTTTTCATCCTTCGCCCGAAAGTGTCACAAAACTGCAACATTCTTACGATTAACTCCGGGAAGATGAATGATTGATTAGTAAAAAGAACAAAAGTCATTTGCAACCATATTGAAAGCATGATGTTTATGACTATTAATGATGTCTATCATGACCTTTTTGTATTTCTTTTTTTTTCTTGGATTTTGACTTTTCTTACTAGTACACTTCAGATGATTCTACTACTTTCCAAAGGAGATATCGCGCCCCCCCCCTCCTCCATTGTAATAATCAAGGGTTTGATAAATGGGAGTGATTTCTTTTTTTTTTTCTAGGTTAGGTCTTTTTTGATTATTTCTTAGTCGACTCTCTATATAGAGCCCATACTTAAATACACTCTGTTAAACTTCCTTGTTGATACAATGATACAGTGTAAATAATTTGCGCAAATAATAATTTTCAATCCTTATTATTATAAATCCTGACGCGTCTCTGACTGAGAAATCACGAGAAGATGTAACAGTAGTTCCTATCTAGGAAGTGTGTTAATATATATAAGATTTGGACAATACTACTGTAAGCACCCCCTTAGCATTTAATTTATCCAGGCGAGGTTTATACCTGAATTCGTAGAGTAGAATAAGAACAATGGAGAGGATATCAGAATAATAATGGATGGTTTACATCATACTACAGAGAATAGCCTTTAACAGAAATACCTCTCACGAAAGGAATAAATAGAGCCCAATGATGCTTGAATAATGAAATCGGTTGTTGGAAATACAATACAGCTCATCCAAATGGTACCTAAATTTCACTATTGTTCCGTTTTGGTTTGTGGTTTTATTTTTTTTTCTTGTGTTTGTTTTTGACTTTCTCTTTACAATGCGGGGAGATTACCCCTACTACCTCTTGTAAACCCACCACAGATATTTATTTTTTAGTCCTTACTCATGACCACAACTCATTCTGTAAATTAACTTCGATTCACACACACACATACACACACATTGTAACATGGCTATACTTGCAATTTTCTAATATCAGTAATCCAAACGTGTCGTGTCCATTCACATATGTATTTTACCCCGTGGACATGTGACTGCATTGCAGTAATTCATCATGTTTCATGAAATTCTCGACAGACCGAGGTGCTCGGAACATCATTCACCAGAGCATCTCTATGTATGGAACACTTCATTCATCTAACTGAAATAGCAAGTGTAATGTCTTAAATTACTTTCATCCGGTAGATTTCCGTTTTCAATCATTGAATTTACAAGAAAAAATGAATTCTTCTCCTGATTGGAAACCCGATAATGAACTTTAAAACCTTAATTTGACAATTTTTGAGTCAATCGTTTGATCTACTTCGAAATTTCAACTAAGGTGACTGGTTAATTCATATCCATATTTTCTTTCATCACCATGCGTTAGGGAGCCCCTTCCTTCAGATTCCACACAAAAAAAAAAAATAACAAATTAAAAATATGTCGAAAAAAAATAAATTCCAATTGTTGATAGAAGATGAAATACGAAAAAACCCACCTGTATTATGTTAAACGACCAAGCAAAAATCGGCCCATATGTGGAGTCTTAGAGGTAGCGCCTAGAATTCCGGCATGATTGTTCTTGCTATCAACATACGGTGCTGATGCGTGAATAGAATTTGGTCTGTAGATAGTGGAGATTGGATGCGTACGGAGTGTAATTGTGGATATATTTGGAAAGTATACATAAAGAATAATTATCAGATTGGGAAAAAATCAACATTAAATCGAAAAATAAAATATTCTGATCGGAGAAATGCTACACTTGAGCCGCATTTGCACTGGTGATTAGCAACCTTGGGAAAGAACATCAAACTGATGCCTGAAATAATATCTCTAACAATAGGGTCCTCCATCAAAAAATATCCACAGGGTTGCATGTAATCTGATCCTTTTCCACCATTTTGGTAGACTTCAAGAACCAGACCATTACACGGGATCGGGACAGAAATACACTCCGAACATTATGTAGCACTTCTTATTCTTAAATTTCCGACTTTCCCATGCTTTTGTCCGAACTGATTCCAACTCCTATACGTGAAATTTAGCCTCACAAGAATAAGTCAATATACCTTCTAGTGCTTCACTTTAGTAAGAAATAGTGTAAAATTAATCACTCACTCACACACACACACGTCTTTTTTTAGTGGAGGGGAAGACCTTACACCAAATTAGAATTAAAAAAAAAAAAATGCTGATTTATTTTTGCTGTGTGAAGGACATGCATTATCCCATTAATGAAGAATATCAACTTAGATAGTGCTCGCAGGCACGCGCCCAAGAAACGAAAAACGCTCGTTCAACAGGGAGGGGTGTATATGTGACGACAGCATCATGCTTCAAGACTATCTATCAAATTCCCAAACATATTCGCATCAAGTTGCAACCCAGCTTAGACTGAAGATGAATCTTGGCGAATGAATGAATTTGGACTCACTTGAATATGAATAGTTAAATTAATATAGAGCCAAATAATAGAATTCCTCTAATACACATAGAAGAACCGTATATGCATTACATTTCGTGCGATTAGTATCCAGCACCACTCCATAACTTGCACTTCTTGTATATTAGTCTGCGCCAATGTGCGGCTCGGTGTTTTCACTGCAGCATGTCGCATGCATGTAATCAAAAAATTAATTTTTGGACCCACCCCTTTTCGACTTTCAGCCAACCATGTCATGAGACTCCTAACGAATGCTTTAAATCCGACAGATGTAAAGATACACTTGATCTGAGTAATACATATGTGGGAGAACCCTATATGCAACAACCCACATTACTCAACGCCCGGAGCGCCGTTCATTCATTCATATCTTCTCTCCTCAATTCAGCATATATATGGTGTTTTTGCCCATTTATGTGAAACGAATTATCTTGAATTTCATAATCGAAGGAGAAGTTAAATATTTGTCGCAAAAAATAACGGCGTTGGCTATTCTAGGATCTTATTGTGCTGTATTTTCTGTTACGAGCCATTGTGAAGGGGCGTTTAACTTTTCATAGTGGAGAATTCCGATTGTTTTCACTACGTCCATTACATATAATAACGTTATTATTGTCCCCGTTGTGAACTGCTTACATCGTCATCTTCTCACAGCCTTCCTGTTTGTTTATTTGTGTTTGCTTTATTTTTGTCTTTTTGCACTCTTTACCGCTTCCCAGCAAATTCCCCTTTTAGTGACCCCTCCCCCTACCCAACCCCCCCCTTGTCGTTCCAGTGTCGGTTTATCTAGTAGGGTTGGTCTATTGCTGCATGATTTATTCTGAGACATATATTCCTAACCAACATTCTTCTTGTATGAGTGTTTATAACATCGAGGACTGTCTTGACGAGTTTGATGTTCGTTATATGGAGGCTTGTAACCAAGTGTCGTCGTTAACCTCACTGTATGAGCCTCCTTTGGTTCCAGCAAACGTTATTGCCACCGATTCCTTGTCTTCTAAAACTGGACAATTAACTCTTTCGTCGCCCTTGTTGGGTCATAAGGAACTTGACTTTACATGTTATCAAGAAAAGAGGGGCACCACTTCACTACTGGATGGTGTTGTTGCATTCCCCCCCTGTTCAACAAACATCTATTGAACTGCAATCAGAGTCAAATCATTCCTCTTCATCTTCTCCAAGAAAATTGAAACGTCAACCTTCAAACTATTCAAAATCTTCTTCTCATTTACAATCTTTAAAGCTTCAACTTCAATCTACATCATCAACTACTTCTCAAAACATGCCTCAACTTGCCATTTTCAATGATTTTATTGAAGTTTCCCCCAAGGGTAGTGCTCCAATGAATTCGACTTATACGACCGTTCGTCCTCCTTTGAAACCTTCGGTGGCTATTTCCTCCGTTGACACCATCCTGACTTCTTCATCAACAAATTCTCATTCTCTCAATTCAACCCCGGTAGATCTCCCAAGATCTACCTCACTACCAGCAGCACCAATTAATAGAAGAAGAGCAACTTACACTCACCCTAATCGCTCTCCATACGGAAACTCCCTGAGCAGCTCACATCTCAGATCTCTTCTGATTGTATCGTCGTCATCATCCTCGTCGGCGTCTCACGTGGGGAACCCATTCTATAAGCCCAAAAAGGATTTATCAGCGGCTACAATTTCCACTTCAACATCGCCACAAGAAACTCTTTTTAACCCAGATTTGCTTCTGGATTTCTCCCTTAAGAGGAGAAAGTTATCAGACTCAATCTTTGACGATCTTCCATTAGACGACTATACAGACCCACTGTACTTTCTCAACGACTTCATTTCAGTTCTTGACGACTAAACATCATCATTCTCACGCACTAATAGACACTCCTTAATTGTGATATTATTAAATATTATATTAATACTTTATTTGCATATGTAAGTCTATTCTATTGTTCATCTTTCTCTATTAATGGTCTTAATGCCAACGGGAGTAATTCTGCTCCATCTCCTTTAAACCCCCATGTATTGGCTACTTCTCCACGTAGAATTTTGTCATCTATGTCTGTGTTGAAAATTGCAGCCTTACCTCCTTGTAACATCACCCGATCCACATAACTGTTGGCTGGATATACAGTGCCGCTAGTACCTATTACCAATATCAAATCAACCGGTCCTCCTTCCATAAAGTCATCAATTTCATTCAATTCTTGTAATGGAAGCAGTTCTCCAAACCAAACGACGCCAGGTCGAAGAAGTGAACCATCCTGGCAAACTGGACATTGTGGGAGATCCTTTTCGTTCAACTCCTTTACGGGGACAAATTGTGGAGATATCGCCACTTCATCTGTCAATTCTTCTGTTTGTTCCATTGTTATTGAGTCATAGTCAATCATTCTCCTTTTCCGCCGTACCGGTTGATATTCAAATTCAGTGTCACGGAGCGCAGGCGTCAAGGGCACCTTCATATTATCCTTCTCGATGTAGTTACACATGAAACTTGTACATTTAAGAGTAAACAATGACCCATGGATCTCATAAAGATTGTTCTTATTGTGGCCCGATCTCGCCAGGAGTCCGTCTACATTCTGAGTGATGGTTAAAAATTCCAAATCAGGAACTTTGGATAATTGTGCAAGAGCATGGTGACCCGCATTGGGCTTTGCCTTAAGTGCGTTATGTCTTCTCCATGAATAAAACTGCCAAACTAAGCCAGGGTCAATGTAGAAGGCGTCTGGTGTGGCAAGGTCTATCATGTTAAAGTTCTTCCAGAGTCCCTCGGCACCTCGGAACGTGGGGAGTCCCGAAGACACGGAGAGACCTGCTCCCACCAAGGCTACAATCCTTCGAGATTGTTTTAAATGTTCCTGGAACTCCGTCAATGCCTTACTCATTGCGTAATTGCAGAATGAGAAGTCTATATCTTGTAGGTCGGTAATCCCGATAAATTTGTTCAATTGCATATCGCGCGAAACTCAAGGGTCCCCCCTACAAACTCCAATTGAGATTCTATTTTCCACCATTCATTTTACACACTAATTATACATTTTAAATATATATTATATCTACTTATACATTTTGACTTGCTTTCCAGGCAAGGTATTTTGCTGAATGGCCAAGTTCTTTACCATTTGAAGTTAAAATCCTCTGTTGAATGGAAATTGGTGGTGCACGGTACCACACAATTTCGGTCACTTCTTCGTCCTCTTCATCTTCATCTTGTTGTATCTTTCTTTTCTTGTTGTTAATTCCCTCCGTCAATTCTATGAGTGAGTCTGTTTCATCAACAGTGGAGTAAGCAAGAATTCCGCCAATCAATGCATTGGAATAGATCGAAGTAGCAGCACTCGTGTATGTATTGCTTGCGACCGATGCAGGTGCAGACATGGTGGGAGTAACGGCACGTTTAGCTTCTTGTCTTACTGCATATCTATGTTGTTGATATTGTTGATGTTGTTGCTGTTGTTGTTGTAAATGCTGTTTGTATATGCTCATACTAGCAGCATATGAAACTTTGTTAGCACCATATGGTGATCCAGTAGCACCAGTGGCAGCGACACCACTATTGACGCTGTTACCTGGAACAATGCTATTGTTGTACCCTTGAAGTCCTGAAGTGTTGACAGGTGAATCATAATATCCTTGGGCAGTTGCAGGAGTGGCACTTGCAATAGAACTTCCACTAATACCAGTTCCAACCAAATTTGTGGTATTGTTGAGTCCACTATTGTTATTGACAAGTGTATTGTTGTTATTGAATGGGATAGGTGTACTCAATCCACTGTTACCAGTACTTGGTGGTACATGTGAACTATGTGGAGGATACATACTACCAGACATTTTGGCTTGCAGCGGAGGAGTGAAAAGGTATGCCGTTCTACCGTCGCCTGCGTTATCATTTTCTGCACTTCTAACCACATTTGGACTTGAAGAGTATTGTCCCAATTCATCATCATCAGCAGCTCCACGAAGATACACTGAACCAACAATTGGTGGAGTGTTTGGGTTAGGACCAGGTGTAGCATCCAAGATTTGCATGTGGGAATCAACGCCATTAGGTAACAAATTACGGATTGGAGAATCAAACTTGATCAATTTTCTTGGTTCATGAAGTGGTAAAAGAGGTTGTTCTGATTTATCTCTGATTTCATCTGGTAAACAAGCTTTCCAGGTTCTAATTCTATTGAAAACATGTGAATTTTCATTATAACGGAACTCACAAATAAACCATGGACATCCCTGTGGGATCACACCCTCTGGAAGATCTCCCTTCTGGTATCTAGTCAAAAAGATGACGTAACAAGGACCAACAATCTCCAGTGCGAGATGATCACGGTATTGACCAGTTTTACAAACTTCATTGGTGAAGAAAAGTCTGTCAACGCGATGACAAGTTTGTTCAGGACGGTAGTACCAACAGACGTTGGTGTACTTGGTTCCATCTTCGGTAGCCCAAAGTCTGAAAATTTGCCCCACTGTAGGTCTGGTAGGATCATTGGCATTCTTGATAAGTACCCAATCACCTATCCTGTAGGTATATCCCTCGACATCAAGAGAATCAAGCGGGATTCTAATGATCCCGTCTCCACCAGGGGTGTTGGCGGTAAGAAGATCCTTCTCTGGTTTCAGTAATTCTTGATGGATGATTTTATTGGCTTCTTGTTCAAACAAGAGTGCTTCCTGATATACTGGAGACAATTGATCATTTGAATAGAAAAATTTGGTATTGGAAAACATTAAATTTATGTCAGATATGAATTCATCCACTGTATGGTATTTTCTAGTTCTCACCTTTGTTCTGATTTCGAAGAGCGAAATTGGAGTTTTTACCACAGCATAGTAACTAGAATTGTACTTAGGGTCCGGTAATCTGTCAAAGTTCGTAGTGAGATTATAACTTGGATCATTAGGAAGTCTAAGTTTCTTGAATTGTTTCAAAATAAGTTTGATTCTTGTCTCATATGGCTTATCGATAATTGGTGGTCTACCTCTACGTATTCCTGAAGCTGCGGGAGTTGCAGAGATTGGAGCTGTCCCCACGGCTCCGTAAGGTGATGGCCCACGAGTATTGAGTTTATTGGTAAGAGCATTGTTTGCGGCAAGAGCAGAAAGATGGTGGTCATTAGGACCCACGCTAACATCAGGACTACCTTGAAGAGAGTATCCTCCTCCGCCTACATATGGCTGTGGAGTGTACTGAATCGGTGGTGGAGATTGTTGTTGAGATTGTGGTGTTGGTGCAGATGGTTGTTGTAATGATTGGATTTGTGGTTGTGATTGGATGATACTCCTTTGAGTATCGTCATCCTCATACTCTTCCTCGTCTGGAGAACCTTCTCCACCAGTTAGAATCGCACCAGCAACTGGTTCATCTCCTTCGGGCAATGGACCCAAATCTGGGTAATACACTTGACCTAAAGACTTGTCACTGGCAAGCTTAGGGATCACCTTCTCCAAAATATACGCGTTTAAAATCAACGCATGAGCATAGATGAACGAGCCTCTCACGTTGTATAGTCTCGCATTCCAGGCGATCTGCGCCAAGTCGGTCACAAACTCTTGAGCATTGTTGTACTTCGCATTCTTGACAGAACGTCCGACCCCATGTAATGAAACAGGGTTCTTGACAATCTTGTAGTAGTCCACCAACTTCCTGAGCGGGAGTCTTTGAAATGTCTCGGACACCATCACTCCATCGGAGTCCTTGAGGAGATAGATTCCCTCAAGGAGAACGTGAAGTCTATTGGCAAGCTTCTTTCTTTCTCTATCCGACATGTCTCAATAACGGAACTGAAACTTTGGGGATATATACGATGTAAAGAATCCCTGTGTAGGTGTAATAAAGACACGTGCTTGGGTGTGCGAGTGTTGATGCAGCGTCAATGGAAAAAGAGTCGCGCTTACACTCAATGAAATTGATTAGCTTCCTTTTAATGTTTGAGAATATATTGACAATTTTCCCATTTGTTTATTTTCTGCTTAAAATCGCGAAGAATTTTTAAAAGTTAAAAAAAATGGTGATCACATGATTCGAACCTTGGTAGTATATTGAAGGGATAAAGAGAGAGAAGAATGAGGAATCTAAAAAAGAAGTCAATATAGAGAAAAGGGTAATTTATTATATAGTAGGTAATGTTAAGGATTAGAGGTGAAAATATGTCTAGTATTAGGGTGAGGTGAGATCGTTTTTTTGTTTTTTCTAGTTTTTCCTGGATAGCTGTATTGGTGTGTAATTGTACATTTAGCAGCCATACCCAAAAGTAAACAGGTTGCATTCATTCTATTATATACTTTGTTGGTTGTCTCTTTGTATTTACTCTCTTTCTCCCTCTTCCAGTGGTATTAGAAATCATTCTATGAAAAATACATGTGTTCTGTTGCTTTTATTGTATCTGTTTTCCTTTTACAATTAAAATAATTACTTACAATATTTTCATTATATTCTTAAAATATATTATACAAGGTATCAACTATTAAGAAGTTTTTAGTTTTGAATTTTTAGGTTGGTTCTATTCTGGAGATTCTCCAAATATACCCCAGTTCAGCTCCACACCATATTGTCCTGCTGGTTTCCAAGGATCGTTATACGTGGTAAATGCAAGATAATTGGTGGTAACACCAGAAATACTTTTGAATGCTGCTTCCTCATTAGCTACAGATGGAACACAACTACCAAAGTTGCTACCCTTATTTGGCCAGCCGGTTTCAGTAATAAAGACCTCCTTCGAGTTGCCACAAACAGCTTGAAGTCCAGAAATTTGATTTTGTAACCATGGGCCAGCATTAGATGGTTGAACACTACCATCCCAATAAGGATGGCAATTCACTGCAAGGTAATCTGAAAGATCACACAATCCTGGGTTATTTTTAACTGCAACCAATGTGTCAACAGTCACCACAGAACCCAGATATTGAGGTGCATTGGACTTGAGCCATGATCTAGCTGTGTTCAATGCAGTTTGAATATCCTGGACAGTTGCCTTACCATCATTAACTTGTTCATTACCAATAGAGATTGTATCCACAGCACTCCATCCACGAGATGAAGCTTCCACAGCAGACTTGATAGTTTGTAAACCGGAGGTAATAGTGTTGGAATCAATGTTATAAATCCCCAAAAATAACTTTTGAGATGAAGAAATTGCAGCCAATGTGTTTTCAACACAAGAACAATCAGTACTATAAAGACGAATGAGAGAAAATGGAGCAAGTTTTTCAAAATCATTGGCAACTTGCTGGGCAGATTTACACGACCCACTCTTAATATATGGAGAGTATGTAACACCCTTAGCTTTGGTAGCATATTCGACAATTCCGTTGTATTCTCCATAATCACCAGGACTAGAGGAGCCACCAGAAGGAACTGAGCCAGTAGATGTAGCGATAGAAACTGATGGGATGATGCCAGAGGCTACAATTGAAGCTGAATAGCCAATATTAATACTAAGGCCACCCGTCGGAGCAGCATTTGCAGAGGCTGTTCCTGATTCATCAGCAAATAAGTTATCCCACCAATTAACTGTTTCCGTGGGAACTGGCCCACTATAGGTATATTGAGAATCATCCAGGCTTACTGGACCGGCAGCAAGACCTGCTGAAACTACAGGGGTTGCCACTTCCAGAGGGGAAGGGGCTGAAACAGGTGCTGCAGGGGCAACAGGTGCTGCGGAAGTAGTGGTTGGAGTGTTAGATGTTCCCCCTAAACCAAAGAAACTATCTAACCAACCAACAAGTCTAGAACCAACACTGGAACTGGAGGTAGTACCAGCAGAAGTTGAAGCTCCAGGAAGTTCGACTGCCTTATTTGCAACAGGAGCAGCAGGAGCAGCAGGAACAGCAGATGCAGCTGCGAGATAGTCAGCAAGTGGGATATTGGTAGTGGAAACCATAGTTACATAAGAGACAGCTCTTTTATGTACCCATGCTTCCTCACTAGCGAGAGCAGATCCCAAGACAAAGGGAAGGAGCAAGATTTCCGCCTTCATTGATATTTGTATATATATAGGGGCCGTTCGTGGCGGTATTTGTTTGACACGAGAGTTTTATACAACAGGATAGGGAATGAACCTGATGCAGACAAAGGGAACGGATAATAAGTTAGATCCAGACTAGAAATGAATGAGGTTTGAATGTGAAGAATATAAACTAACCCATCGCTCATCGGAGGCAAACCCCCACCTTTTTATTCACTTAGTCTTAATTCTAATTGATTTCCTGTTCGGGAATTGTTCTGCAATAGCTTGACAGGTTTTCCGTGCGGCGCAAAATTACCATACCTAAAGAGGAAACTAATTTTGATGAAGAGTGGAGCAAAAGGAAAAAAATATATACGTGAAAGCAGAAGGAGTCCGGTTAGTATTGTTAATGGATCGTATTCCAAGTGACAATTAAGGTATCGGATCAAAGTACAAGATGACCTAATATTTCGGGGCTATCAGTATACTATATCAATATTCATATAGGATGCCATAAAGACTTTTAAGCTAAAAGAACGAAGATTACATGATCAGCTTCACAGTGATTTATCAATGCCACAGGCAAATATAAGAATTATACATATATGCCTAAGCGCCCTTATTACGCAGATACTAGCGAGTTCTTCCTGGCAACAAGTCTTGGTATCTACCAAATCTTTATAGATTGCGGCTTGATTAATTACCTAATTAGGCTTTTTTCAGAACCACCCCGCGTACACCCCACCAAGAAGTCGCACAAAGCCTCACAGGAGAGGAACAGATATGGCAAATATGGGATTAGATTGATACTTGATTTGGAGGTTTATCATTGGAGGGGTTCTCTAAGCCCATGTTTAAGGAGGCTTTATGGATTAGAAGCCATGTGAAGTGCCAGTATGTGACAAGAATGGTCAGTCATAGACCAGGTGCCAAATATGTTTGTGATGGTTGCACCATTATTTGTACTCACTCACACATTGGAGAGTTCTAGATTACGAGAATAATGACATATGTCATTACTCGATATCGTTTCTAATTGTAATTGACATAGACGAAGATTTCAAAAGTGGTAGTGCTATTACACAAGGGGTCAATATGAGGTCTAAATGAAGAAATCAAAAGAAGAACATGTTGCCACATGCCTTTCTCTTAAATGGTTGATATTGTACTACATTACCAATCAATGCTAATTATTTGTATTCTTTTTTCTAACGGAAAACTCTTAGTATATACCAGAAACATACAAACATTAAAATTACACATCCCCAAAAGAGCCATTTATCTTGCTTAGCTCTCTTTTCAATTCTTTTGATGGTTCCTTGACTTACCCCCAATGTGACAAGACTTTCTTCAAACTTTGCTCCCAACTTACGTAAGATATCATTTTGTTCTACAATATCTTCAAACGTTTGTTGGCCCATTTCTAAAATGTGATCCAATTGCTGTGTTCCTCTAGAAAGCGACATTCTTTCATTGTAGAGTCCCTCCAGGTATGAAAGTTGTTGTTGTTGTTGCTGCAGTTGTGCAAATGGATTGTCCGACAGTGACGCGCCCTGGGAATCCCCGACACCACCTACACCTCCGTGTCTACGGCCCAACAACTCCTGTTTGTTTGCCTCATGGGTCAAGTTATCTCTTTGCTTTCTGAGGGAGTCAAACTTCGCGCTAAAGTCCTGTAGATCCAGCTGGAACTTCGTCAATCGCTGTTCATGTTTCGCATTACTTTCATCCTTTATATTTTGATTAACAAGGTCTCCATACTCCTTTATGGTTTTCCTGAATGCTGTAATGGAGGTTGAAATTGAACCTTGGAGTGAAAGGGGTGAAGTAGAAAGATTGCCTTCAAATGAGGACAAGTCCTTGCTGATAAGCTGGGTCTGTTTGATCCCGTGGTTGTACAACGAGTTCATTACAGTCCAAAGAGTTTAATAGATGGCCTACGTGTTTAATTTGTGTATACATTGATATTTTTTTTTTATGGGGCGTGCAGAAAGAAACGCGGTCACCAACTTGTTGAATTACTGCATAAGAGAAATGGTATCAAGGACATGGATATAGTTTGTAGAAATTTGATAGACTTCATAGACAAGAATGACTACTTAGGTGCATGATTAATAAAAGGCAAATAAAAAGTGGGAATAATGGGGCCCTGGGGGCCCTCACTAAATATTAGGTGTCGGTAAACAATTAGGTGTCCATATATATTATTGTAACAGAATTGTCTCAGCACTAAATGTGTACATTTTACTAGCTACTGTCCATATACATTATCTGTAGATAACCTATGCCTTGTGTATTATATATATTCCTATCCAGTAGTGTCCATAGTTAGCCGAAAAACCGGACAAACGCAAGTAGAAGGGCAAATGTACCGGACGATACACCAATCAACCATTGCATGACTTGTGTCTTGACTGACTTGATTTGCATCTGCATGTTGGCGATTTCTTCATCAATTCTCGTGTATGTATCTTCAATCTTCAGCTCATGGATTGAACTCTCCTCTCTTATTCTTCCCTTTTCCAAATTAAGATCAAGTCTTACACCTGCTTGGTTTTTCGTTATTTCCTCTTTCAAACGGTTCTTCAAATTTGTCAAATCGGTGCGGAGATTTTCTTGTTCCTTCTTAAGATTGGTGAACTCTGATTTATCCATAGTTTGAAGTTCTCCCTTCAACTTGGCAAAGTCGACCTTTTGCTGGTATGCAGTGGACGAAAGCGTTTCCTTCGTCACGAGGTTCTGGGTTATCGAGAAGATCCCGTCATTGATAGCCTTGTTGACAATGTTCACCGCGGTTTCTGCCTGTTGTTGAGTGAATCCACCGTTCACCTGGAGCGATTGGACAAACTTCTTAGTATCAAACTTTGTGATCGAGCTAAGATATCTTCTAGTCACATTGACAGTGGGCAACTTTCTCAGTCGAAGACATGGAGTGATCATGACGCGTAGAGTTGGAAAGTAAGGATGACGATGATCAATAACAAACGATCAGTAACAAAATTTAAATTAGTTAACAGAAAAGGCAACACTAAAAAAAAAAACTAAATCTATCAGTCAGCAGTTTTACACTCATTTTGATGTTTGAATCAAAATTGGGGGTCCTGCCCTCATTTTGGATTTTAAAATTTAAATACACATAAATAAATATATTTGTACATACACTTATCATAAAGAGTTGTATACGTTTCTAGTGCCATGCTCCGAGTTATAGGCACTGTATCGAGACTCAGGGTCCCGTCCTGTAGAACCGGACTTGTAAGACTCTACTCTTCCAACATCGATGACTTCAATAAAAATAAAAAGTCATACTCTTATGGGTTAGACTTTAATAACCTGAAGAGATTTGAGCAAGAGACTCATGAAGAAGGTGGCCCCCTTGATGTTAATGCCATGCTTGAAAGGGACCCTTCTCTCCAAGGGTTACATCCAGGCACACCAGAGTATAAGGAACAACTCTTCAATCTCCATGAAGCCCATGAAGAACGGAGTAGACGTCAACAGAAAAATCAAGAGTCCAGGGAAAGATGGAAGGCCGTTGGGCTTGGGTTTGGACTTATGATCAGTTTGGCTGGTGCTCATCAACTTTTTATGAATTATGAGTACTTCACCAATTGGTTGACTCATGAAAGAACTTATAAACTTGACCAAGCCAAGATTGACAGTGTTAGTAATCTTTCTGATCCAACGAAGAATAAGAACAATTTCTCCAACGTGGTGGGTAGATTCACAGAGGGGTTGACCCCGGAGATTGTAGACGGGTTGAAGCCTCTGGATTCGACCCCTGGTTTGTATCTTTTTGGAGGTAAAGGTCGTGGGAAATTTCCTCTCAGAGTACCATTTTTCGATGGGATGTTGATTAGAGACGTTCAATTGAGAGACGACTACATGGCAGTTATTACCGAGAAGAATGAGTTGTATCAACTTTACCAAGGTGTATCTCAACCGGTTAAGGCTCCAAAGCTTCCTTACAAGGCTGTCAGTTGCCAGATCACTGACGATTACTTGTATTTATTAGGTCAAAACGGACAAGTTTTCTACACTCCAAGAGGTGACAAAAAGGTGGCCACTTTTGAAGGATATCTGTACCGTAATTGGTTAGGATTATCCAGAAAGTCCCAAACTTATGGTAAATTAAACATCAATGAAAGGGTGAAGTCTCTTTCTGCTGGTGATTGTCATGTGCTACTTTTAACTGAATCGGGGAAGCTTTTTGCCACTGCCACTAATGGCTCTCCAGATCATAACTTTGGTCAACTTGGTGTACCTAAGTACTCGCCATACGCATCACCACAAGTGTCTATCCCAATCAACGAAGCGTTTGAATTGACTGGATTGAACAATGAAGTAGTTGGTGGCAAGTCCGACCGTACTGTTAGCCCTAGAGTATTCACACACATAACTACTGGGAAATACCACAACTTGGTTTCTGATATTTCTGGAAATGTTTGGAGTTGGGGTAGAAATACCTTTGGTGAATGTGGAACTGAGATCAGTTACAAGACTGATATTCAATCTGTCCCAAGTGTAGCTCTCCCAGTGGATAATTATTACTCTTTGACAAAGCATTTACTCCCAGAAACTAAGCGTGGAGTTAACAACTGGCAAGTTGAAGGATTATACTCTGGAGCTGAAGTATCTTATATCAAATTACATTACCATGATGCTACCGCACCAGCAACCTCCAAGACTCTTGAACAAGATGTGTTGTTGAGTTTTGGTAATGGGGTTAAGGGACAACTTGGTATTAATAGATACCTTCATGTTTGTCCTACACCTCAAGTGTTGAAATCCTTGTTAAACATCTCTGAGTTTGATGAGAAGAAAAACAAGGTTGTAAATATTGGAGTGAAAGATGTAGTGGCTGGTAATGAGCATGCATTTGTCACTTTGGCCACTGCTAATGCCTCGGATGTCTTATGTTTCGGTGATAATGAATATGGACAATTAGGTAATGGGAAATATGTGAAGAATGCAAAGCCATCGCAAATGCCACAACTCATTGAACCAGAAGAATTACAAGGAGTGAAAGACATGAAGAAGGCTAAAAAGCAATTAACCAAGAGATTATTAGATGTGAACACAAGAAGATTCCAATTGATTGAAGACAAGAAATGGGAACAAGTTATTGCAGCTGGAGAAAATTGTTCAGCCATTTATTATAAGAAGAAATAGTGTAAATAGAAGATCAACTGAGATAAATAAATGAAATTTGTTGAGTACAGCCCCGCAGGGAAATGGGTAAGTACCGCCCTATGGGGTAAGTAAGTCGCTCCGCTGGCACTCCGCGGGCCACTAGTCGTGGGGGTGGCTCCTCCCCGAGTAGGGTTCGAGAGCCCCGTAAAGAAAATGGTTAGTTCCTACTATTAATCTCTACGGCTACATTCAATTTTGTTTATACTTTATCAATTAATAGTTATATTCAATTTACAACTTGAAGAGGTCGTTCAAAATCTTGATAGTGTCTTCTGGAGAGTTAACGGCGTGACCAATGGTTCTTTCATCGGTGTAGATTTCGTAATCGTTACCACCCTTGTAAGACTTGTCACCAAAGAAGTGGATTTCTTCAAAGTGTTCGTCAGCAACGTGTTGCAAGGCGTAAGTCTTGTCCCAACCAGTAGGGAAAACATCAAAGGAAATTTGACCACCGATGGAGTAAGTCAAACCGTAGTCGGCAAAGTTTTCCTTCAAGACGTTGACCAAAGTTTCTCTTATCTTGTGTTCCTTGTCGTATTTTTCGAATTCGTTTCTTTGTTCAGTAGAAGCGTTTCTTCCAACTGGGGAAATGTTGATCATACCGTTTCTGAATTCGATAAAGGTACCAGTTCTGATTGGAATGTCGATTTCAGACAAGTACCTCAAGACAAACTTGACGAGCTTGTTGTACTTTTCGTTACCAATCCATCCAATGAAAGATTGAGAAGCCAATTCCTTACCAAGCTTGTAAGCAGTCAACCCGTTTTCGGAGAAACAGTAGTCGAAGTCATCCAAGACAGTAGGACCAAGTTGTTCAACTTGCTTAGCCAAGTCAGAACCACCAACAAATCCAATAACGACCTTTTCTCTCAACTTCTTCAAAGTTTGTCTCATTTCATCGGAGATGACCAATCTGGCTGGGGTCAAGGTACCGTCGACATCGAAGAGGACCAAGATTTTAGAGTTTTCCTTGTGGGCAAAAGACATATTTAGTTGTGTTTGTTGTGAACAAAGAAGAAGAAGAAGAGCCTCAAGATTTATTTTTATGTAACGTCGGCGTATTTTTTTGAACACGAATCAGAAAAAAAAATAATTAGGTACTGACGCGAATTTTATTGCAATACCGCGTGGCTGTGGTTCAGGATAGTATTACTGTGGAGAACAATGGCACCGTTTAAGAATGTGCGAATATGTTAGTGTTTAGGAGAGTTTTCATAGGTTGAGATGTGGTAGTTTGAAGTCTAGGTAATTATGTACTAAGTTGTAGGGTTCTTGACAAGTAAAAGCGGGCAACTATACAAGTATGATAAACGGATGGTGTATCTTCTGGACAAATCTAATAATATTAATGTAGATATATTGAGCACTTACTTGAAATATCTTAGAATACATTAAAATAATTTAAAATAATTCAGAATAGTTTAGAATAGTTTAGAAAACTTTTCTATCAAAAATTATTGGTCTACTAACTGAAAGATATAAATAGAACACTTAGAATGAGAGTCTGAGTGTTGGCTAAATTAGTTAACCTGTCGAGAGGAAATGATTTCTTAGATAGAGAGTCTTTTCAGATAGCTTCTTAATCTTGTAATTCAAATAACGTTCAACCTGATCGTATATTGAATTGTATCTTTCGATGGTTGTTTTTATGAAACAGGATTAAAATTTGGCTGCAAAAAGACGTTCCTCTACACAGACAGTCGAAGTAGAATAGGAGATCTTCATAACTTTGTCTTACGATGGCCAAATCCCATTTGTATACCGAGAGTCTAATTCTATCTACCAATGAATTCTTCTAATTTTTTTACTTTCCTCTTAACATTTGTTATCGTAGTTAGATAGTGAACATTATATTCCGAGTCAGAATCGCAGATTTAAGGAAAAAATATTTTCCCCTGACGTAAATTTAACACTAGAAAAACGTCAAAATACAACCATAAACCCATCAAAGAGAATAGATAATCTACCAACGACAAGGAACGTTCAATATTAAATTATCCTATCCAGTTCTAAAAGGTACATTTCATCAGTAGAATGTCATTATATTTAACAAATTCATACCAATATCATGTTTTTTTTTAAATGTTCTCTCAACTTGTCTTAGTAAGCAATATATTATTCGATTACAACGCCGGCATTATCTTTCTTTCAATTTTCTACAATTTCTACAATTCTTTAAAGGATCAATCAAGATACATTACAAACTATTTAAGCTTGGTATTGGAAGTTTGGGAAGTTCTTCAAGTTTTCTTCCAACTTACCCTTCTTGGTCAAGAACTTGACGTAAGCACCATCGTCCTTAACTTCACCCTTGTTCAACTTGGCAACGTATTCGTCTCTGTTAAGAGGAGTGAAACCCCACTTCTTAGAGATAATAATCTTTTGTTGACCTGGGAACTTGTATCTGGCTCTTCTCAAACCTTCAATAACAACTTCCTTGTTAGAGTCCTTAGTTCTGGCAGACATAATAATTTGACCAATGTTGACTCTGGCAGCGAGACCTTGTGGCTTACCCCAAGCACCTCTCATACCTTGTTGCAATCTATCAGCACCGGCACATGACAACATCTTGTTGATTCTCAAAACGTGGAAAGGATGGACTCTGACTCTCAAGTGGAAAGATTCTCTACCGGAAACCTTGGTAATGTACTTGTTAGCACAAATACGGGCGGCTTCCAAAGCTTCGGAAGAAAGTTGTTCTAATTCGTTAGAAACCAAGTGGATACACAATGGGAATTCACCAACAGTGGCCTTCTTACGACCCAAGTCATAAATTCTGATCTTGGCGTCTGGGACACCTCTGTTGTATCTAGACTTTGGGTAAGGCTTGTTCTTACAGTATCTGTAACATCTGGCTGGTCTTCTGGCCATTTTTGCTATCGATAGTTAGTAAAAGATTATTCAAGTTAAATTTCCTTTCGGACTTTGTGGGAGTTCTAAAATATATATACTGATGACAAGGTAGTGGTGGCGAATATTGTATGACAAATCAATGAGAAAAATAAAAAAATTCTAAGGGCAAAATTTTTCTCTTTAATTCGATTTGTAATCAATTTTCCATCATTGTATCCAAATGTATTGGAAATACATCTAAACTTCGAGGGGAATCTAGAAACCGTCCCATGGTCATACACTGCCTCTTATCATCCATATCATATACTTTAACAGCCTTTTGTACATACCAAATTCAACTAGTAGTTATAGTAAAAGATAAAAAATCGTATATGAAAAATTCTTTTTACAGTTTTTTTCTGGTTGGTGTGACGAGAATTGGCACAGAGTGAGAATTCACACCAAAAAAAAAAAAAAAAAAAAAAAAAAAGAGGGAAATAAAAAACGCAATATGACTGCATACAATGATAAATTGAGATAAATGTGGAGGCGCGAGTGTGTATATAGAGAATTGAAGGGAGTCAGGTGATCAGAGTGACTGTTAAAAGTGCGCGCCAGAATCGAAAGCGCTCATAACCAAAGAATAAGAGCATGTGATATGGATCATGTGAGAAAAAGATAGACAGGAGGATAATGTATGCAGTATATTATTTTAAATGATTTTTTTTTTTTTTTTTTTTTTTTGGGGGGGTGTGTGTTTCAATCATAGCGATGAGCTTGAGAGAGACGGTGAGGGGACCCATTCACAATTAACTAAAAAAAAATAAATAAGTAAATCTAATCCATATACTATTTATTTGATATAAATACATTAATACAAGATGGGTAGATATTCTGTGAAACGTTATAAGACCAAGAGAAGAACGAGAGATCTTGATCTCATCTATTACAATGACATGGGATCTAAGGAAGCTATTGCCAGATTGAAGAACCAACCTTTGGATGAAACCAAGCCAGGTTTAGGACAATACTACTGTATTGAGTGTGCACACTACTACGAGAACCAACCTGCCTTGGACCGTCATAACTCTGGGAAGAAGCATAAGAGAAGAGTTAGAGAGTTGAAGCAAAGACCTTACTCCAACTTGGAATCTGAAGCTGCCAACGGGATCAACATGGCTAAATTTACCGAATCTGTCGAAAAATACAAGCAAATAGAAGCTGACAAGAAGGCTCAAGCTGAAGTTATTGAAAGTATGATGAGACAAAAAAATGGTACTATTGAAGAAATCATGGGAATTGAAGGAGTTGAAGGATCTAATGAAGCTGAAGTTAAGCAGGAAGGTGAAGTTGAAATGGCCACTTAAGCTCCCCCGTATCCCGGTTAATTCTATTCACTTCCACGATCAACACCACCCCCTTGTACATTAGTTTTTATTTTGCATATTATATATATATACAGTCCGTATACCTGACAACCACAAATCCCCCTTTTTGGCTGTTCGCATCAATTTTACGTATCAAAAGATTAGAGACAATAAGAAAAATCAAAAACTTTATTGATAACGAAAACAAACAAACAATAAATATAATTGACTACTAAGTGGGATTATTAGTGTGTAGTAGATATATAGATGAGGTTCCGTGTAAAGTCTGATCGTGGGACAAAGGTAATTAGTTTGAGTGAGGAAGATGGGACGACTGTGGAGGCGTTAATTAAGGAAGTCATATCTCAAGGACTTGTAGATCAAGGGGTAGAACTCACGATTAAAAGTGGATTCCCACCCAAAGACATTGTATACAAGAGCAAGAAGGACAAATTGATCGATATAGGGGTTAGATCTGGAGATCAATTGATATTTAGTCAAGTAGAACAAACTCCCAAGAGTAAACAAACAATTAGAAGTGATATCCCATCTGTTTATAATGAAGCATTGGATATATATGCCATATTGAGAAATGTTCCCGATGACAATTCATGTATGTTCAACTCAATAGTATATGCCCTATTTGGTGTACAAGAGCATGCTGTAGAAGAAGTTCATAAACTTCGACAAGTGGTTGCAACCACGATTTCCGCCGATAAAGGAAATAAGTATACAGAACTTGTTCTTGGACGTCCCATAACAAAATATTGCCAATGGATCCTTAATATGGATTCATGGGGTGGTGCTATAGAATTAGGGATCTTGGCAGAACATTTCCAAATTGCCATACATTGTCTAGATGTAGAACTGGGCAAAATTATGAAGTTTCAAAGTGAACAACATAAGCCACACAATTTCATTGTATTGGTCTATTCCGGGATCCATTATGATCTCGTTGTTCGTAACCAGAAGCTTTCAACAACCAAGTCAGACAAACAACTGGATGTTTGTGTGTTTGAAAATGGATCATTGGAGGGCGATACAATGTTGCAAGATTGTGAGAAATTGGGTCAATTATTACAAACTCAGAACTATTCTACAAATACTACAACGTTTAGACTTAGATGTTTACAATGTTATGAAGTATTGGTGGGTGAAATGGGTGCTTCCAACCATGCCAACAGTACTGGTCATTTCAAATTTGGGGAAACCACATAAGATGATTGGTCTATATATACTTATTTAATCAATTTCACACTCAAGTAAATCAAATAAAGATCCTAAAACCTTTTCAGCATTGGCTCTAATACCATTATGGAAAAATTCACTAGTGATGTATTGACGAAGATTACCATTACCTTGGAAAACTTGTTGTTTCACAGCTCTGGTCACATCAAAGTCAACATACTGATCATATACATAAGTGGCTGCCACAATGGGTACCTTTTCCCAAGTGAGCAGTCTCAAGGTGTCCACATGGTACAATTGACTCCAATCATGCTTTTTGTGCAATGCATCTGCAACTTTTTCAAGACACTTCAATTCAGAATAATCCTTATACATTGATTTGAAAACCATTTCTCCAGTGAAATAAAGTGGGGTATTAGCTGAAGGATTGTATTGATAATTGACATTGTTTGGGTGATATCTAAGCAGATCAGCACTCCATTCAGATTTAATGTCATCTTCACAATAAATGGCTTCTTGGAAAAGAGCATAAATGATGTTCGTATCAAACGAATACATGTTTTCAATTGTAGCCAAGGTCAGGTATGCTGGTCTCTTAGAAGCCTGTTGTAAATCATAATGAAGTTTCAGGATAATCAGATGGATTTCATCGGTTCCACCATTATGTCCAAAATTAAGTCCCAAGGTTTGAAATCTTTCAACGGAAAGAATTCCTCCATTGGGCAATTCAACTACATGGTCAGACAAGTACTTGGCAATTGTGGCAACCTTTTCGACGTCTTGAGGGTATTTACGGTAGTAGTGAACATTACGTTCAGTGGTACGTGCATATGTTGCAGTGTATACATCTTGAGGAGTATGACCCACTGGTGGGACACCTCCAGTGATCAATGCCTCTTTAATCGAATCTGGGAACATTGAAAGATAGGTGAAAATACAGAAGCCTCCGTAAGATTGGCCTAAAAGTGACCATTTACCATCATTTAAAAGATCTTTTCTAATTTGTTCACAATCTTGAACAATTGAATCTGCCCGGAATTTTAAAACATACTCAACAATTTCTTCTGTTGAACCACCAAACTTTTCTACCAACAGTCTAGATTCAATAGCTGTACTGTATCCAGTACCTCTTTGATCAAGCCAAAATATTTGATACCCACGATCAAGAAGAACCTTGACAATCGAATCTCCACTACCAGGGAACTTACAGGGGAATCCAGGTCCTCCTTGAAGATACGTAATGAGTTTTCTTTCCTTAGGAAGATAATCTCTAGCTGGTTT
Source organism: [Candida] anglica (assembly GCA_963924405.1). Lineage (NCBI taxonomy): Eukaryota > Fungi > Ascomycota > Pichiomycetes > Serinales > Debaryomycetaceae > Kurtzmaniella > [Candida] anglica. Next base: position 1,917,304 of record OZ004259.1, on the reverse strand, counting down.
CCCCACAAGGTCATTTATATTCTTATGAATCTTATCATCATATCTTTGCGTGATAACTCCACAAACTATAATCTTTTCCAGATCTTTATCGCCGATATTTCCGTACGTCAACTGCAATTCATATTGAACTCTATAATTCACTATATCATGATCTTTACCAGCTTCAATAATAATCCCAGACATATTTCAATCACTATAATTCTTTTTATTTATAATTGTTAATTGTTAATTTATAATTTGTTTTTTTGCAATTCCATTTATAATTTATCATTTATCGTGCCGTACATTTCAAGGTTGTTTGACACGGCATACTCATGTATTTCAATGAAAATTGCCTCGGACGGTCACATGACCGGGATCATCTTTTTCTTTTTACCTTAAAATTATTTGGGTGGATTGTCCTGCAGTACCACCTCAATTCGTCGAAGTGATCAATACTGTAAAGAAATTTTTAAACCACCTCATAGGTTTACAAGTTGTTAAAGTAAAACAGTTTCGACACTTTGGATCACATACACACCATGTCGGCCAACACCCAGTTTTTCTGTAAGTATGAAACGTTTACTATTTAAGAAATTAAATTGATTTGAATTTTAGAGGTCATCTAAAAACTTTGAGACCGTGAGAGAGGAGAGTGAGAGTTTACGAGAATGATCCATTTGGTGGGGAGAAGTTGACTCAAGATAGAGATAATAACCAAGGCTTTTGAAGGGATTGATGATATGATATATATTATCACAAGTTTAAGAATGATAATAATTGTTCTAAGGACTTTATTGTTGTGATGTTTTGTGTTTTAATGTTGCTTTTGCCTTTTGTTGTTTGTTCCCCCCATTTACCTGAACCCGTATCTCGTATTATAAACTTGTCAGAGGAGTGAATGTCTATGCAACCAGTGAATTTGACACCGTACCAGATGATGGGCTTACACAGATGCCAATCATCCCCCGGTACACTATACATCCAACCTTTCTTCTCTCTGTTCTCTTTTCCTTCTTTTCTTATACTAACAATAAGGCCGTCAACCACGTTCTGTGGAATTAATACAAGACTACGAGGAAATAAAATCCTTCCCCAAGCCATCTTTAGAATGCAGAGCTGCCTTATATTCAGCCAATGGTGAATATTTTGCCTACACTCAACCAAATGAAGTTGTAGTGGTGAAAACTACCAAATCTGCTCCACTTCAAGCTAGACTTGAACTTCAAGATGTGTTTGATATATTTTTCTCCCCTAATGGTACCTTTTTAGCTCTTTGGTGTAAACCAATTTGTTTGGATAAGGAAAGTGGAGTATGGACTAAAAACGTTAAAATCATTGAAGTAGCTAGTGGTAATACCGTTCTTGAATGGTCAAACAAACATCAAGGTGGTTGGAAACCTCAATTTACTTTGGATGAAAAGATTTTGGCTAAGAATAATAACAATAAGGAAATCCATTTTTTTGATCTTTCCACCGATAGTCCTATAGATCTTAACAAACCAGCTCATAAATTCAAGCTGGAATCAACCATTGGTTCTTTTCAAATTAGTCCTGGTTTAAATCCTTCCATTGCCATTTTCATCCCAGAAAAGAATGGTCAACCTGCCAGCGTTCTTATTTATAATATTCCAAATTTCAACCAACCAATTTGTTCTAAAAACTTTTTTAAAGCGGAAAGATGTCAATTAAAATGGAATTCTATTGGTACTGCCTTACTTGCCTTGGCTTCTACTGATCATGATACCACCAACAAATCTTATTATGGAGAAACTAATTTGTATTTATTGGGGATTGCTGGATCATATGATCTGAGAATTCATTTAGATAAGGAAGGTCCAATTCATGATATTACTTGGTCTCCATCTGCTAGAGAATTTGGGGTGATTTATGGTTATATGCCTGCAAAGACTACATTTTTCGATGCTAGAGGTAATTCAATTTTTTCATTACCTCCAAGTCCAAGAAACACAATATTATTTTCCCCACATGCTAAGTTTGTATTAGTTGCAGGTTTTGGTAATTTACAAGGTACTGTTGACGTTTATGATCGTCAAAATAAATTCCAAAAAATTACAACTTTTGAAGCAACAAACACATCTGTATGTGAATGGTCACCATGTGGTAGATTTATTTTAACTGCTACTACATCTCCAAGATTAAGAGTTGATAATGGATGTAAAGTTTGGCATGCTACTGGGAAATTAATTTATATGAAGGAATATCAAGAATTATATTCAATTACTTGGAAACCACAAAAGGTTAGTGAATTTCCTCCATTGAAAGTTTTAGAAGCTGCTCCTGCTCCACATGTATCTACCAAGGAGTACTTAGAAAAGAAGAAGACTATTGAAAGTGCCAGTGTCAGCAAGCCAGCTGGTGCTTATCGTCCACCACATGCCAGACGGACTACTGGTAGTGTTGCTGCCACTTCTTTACATCAATTAGAAGCTAGACGAGTTCCAGGTGCTTCTGTTCCAGGTGCTGTTCCCGGTGCATCTGTTCCCGGTGCTGTTCCAGGGTCTGCTAGAGCAGGAAAGGCTGCCGTGGCTGCCAAGGTTGAAAGTAAGGCTGCAGCAAAGAATAGAAAGAAGAGAGAAGCTAAGAAGAAGGAAGGTGAAACTCCAGAACCTGAATCTAATGAAGCTTCTCCTGCCCCTAACTCAGAATCTACCACTGCTGCTACTGCTGCTGCTACTTCTGCTGCCCCAACTGAAGGAGGTAGTGTTATCGGAGGTGTTGCATCTATGGAAGATAAGAAGGTTCGTTCTCTTTTAAAGAAATTAAGAGCCATTGAACTTCTTAAGATGAAACAAGCCAATGGTGAAACATTAGAAGACACCCAAGTATCCAAGATCCAAAAGGAAGAAGATATCAGAACCGATTTGGAAAACTTGGGATGGTCAGAATAGAAGATTTCATCAGGTAGATGTATTTAGGAAAGATGGACTAAAAATTGAATAGATATAAAACACCTAGAATTGAAAATGTTGTAGAGCTGATAAATATAGAAGAATTGGTACATTGTTAGAGATTGAAGAAGTAATGGTAGAGAGTAAAGAAGTATTGGGAGAGGGTTGATCAAGGCCCCTTGCATAGTTGGTTATGAATAACCTCATCGATGCCTTCATGGATCTAATTAATTTTTTTATTATTTTTATGCGGAAGTTTCGGCGCAAGAGAATAAACCGATTCCTGTGCTTTTGTTTATATGTAATCGGCATATAGTAAAAAAACGCTGGCTATCCAGAAATTTCGTCGACTGTTTTAGGAAGTTTAATTGAGTGCCGATACACGACCCGCCCGAATCCCGATTAGAAAGGAAACGCGCTTTAACCGGGGATACCTGCAGGAACGCAAGAAGAAGGGGACTAGCAATACAAGGTCTATCGAAGTAAAATAAAGTAAAATTAAATCAAAAATAAAAAAAGAAATATTAGACAATAATAGAGTAGTAAGGTTTGACAGAATGTTTGGGACCACCATCCCCTGAATGCAACACGACGATACGTCAAACTCTTGTATCTTCATTTCAATTGATTGCCTTTCTCTCAGCTGCTATGGGCTTATGCTAGCTTCCTTCTATCACATCATTAGTTGCTATTGCTTCCATTTTTCACAAATTTTTTTTCAATAGGTGTGTGTATATGTGCTTTTGTAACATTATTCCCCGACGCTCGAAATCATATTCAAATCGCGCTACAAAGGGATTCCCATTCTTTTCTCTCATACATGTTATGATTTTTTTTTTTTTTTTTTCGTTTTCTTTATTTTTATTATTTTTTCCTATTATTTTACGGGTATATTAACAAAGATGGTGAATTATCCTCGAACAATGTGTATGGTATGTATATTGTTAAATGTAAAACCCTTCCGGTAGTGTGCGTACCGGAAGAAGATTAATGAGTAAATACAACAAAATTAGAGATACAAGGGTTATTGAAAAATAGAGGGAGAATCAATGGAGGAGAATTTATTAATAGAATGGGTCATACATAGATGATGACAGCCTATTCCACTGTAGTTTATTGAAATCTCCGCCTCTTGAATCATATTTTAATTTTAGTCTGAGCCTCTGTTTTGTAGTAGAAATGTATGGATGTCTGCGCCCCTTTCATCCCTCCTATCCGAACCCCTTGAATCGCCCAACTGTAAAATTTTCGAGTTTTTGTCAATTTCCTCATTTTCGCGTCTCAGATTATGTGAGAAAATTCAGGGATTTCCTGGCATATAGAGACGGCAAAAAAAAAAAAATAACTAACCCATTGGTGAGAGTGAGAAAGATCTAATTTAGAAACTGAACCTTCATTATTTTTTTTTTGCTTGGTTACGTCTTTTACAGTTACTTTCGTTGATATAGAGGTATGTACCATTCATCTAGGGGTCCCTAGAGGGCTCCACAGGACTGCGGGACCCCGAGACCACACGCGGGACTTTGATTGAGTAGAACGTTCCTTAGCAGGAACGTTAAGAAAAAAGAATAACACAAATCACGGTGGACCAAAATTTACAGATGTTATTAATGTGATTTAACGTGTTAATATGGGAATTTTTGAATGGGAAAAGCAGTCTATCAAGAAGGTGGATACCGTGCAACTACATGGACAGTTTCCAGATCTCGGATTGCTCAGCTACTGGTCCTTGAAGTCGTTGTCTTTTTCCTCGGAATTTCTTTTGATCTCTGATCTATTTAAAGATAAAATCAGGCACAGTTTGATCTTTTCTTCGACTATTTAAGTTTTTTCTTCTTCTTATTAGCTTCTTGTACTAACCCAGTCTAGATGTCATACGATAATAGTAACCACTACTATGACCCCAACCAACCGGCTGAGGGTCATGGCGACGGCTACTACCAACAGCAGCCTTATGATGATCAACAGCAACTCCATCAAGCTGGCGCGGCCCAGGCTGGCCAAGAGTACTACGACCCTAACGTCCAGTACCAGCAACAGCCTTATGACATGGACGGCTACCAAGACCAATATGGTGGTCAACAACAGTTCCATGGCGGTCAACAGCCAAACTACAACGCTGACCCAGAGGCGTTCTCGGACTTTTCTTATGGTAACGGACAAACTCCAGGTACCCCTGGATATGACCAATATGGAACTCAATACACTCCTTCTCAAATGTCGTACGGTGGCCCACGTTCTTCGTCTGGTGCTTCCACCCCTCTTTACGGTGGCAACGTCAACTACGACCCTACACAATTCCAAATGTCTTCCAACTTGCCTTACCCAGCTTGGTCTGCTGACCCACAAGCTCCAGTCAAGGTTGAACACATTGAAGATATCTTTATTGACTTGACCAACAAGTTTGGTTTCCAAAGAGATTCGATGAGAAACATTTTCGATTACTTTATGACTCTTTTGGATTCCAGATCTTCCAGAATGTCGCCAGCTCAAGCTCTTTTGAGTTTGCATGCCGACTACATTGGAGGTACCAACGCTAACTACAAGAAGTGGTACTTTGCCTCCCAACAAGATTTGGATGAATCCCTTGGATTCGCCAACATGAACTTGGGTAAGATTGGTAGAAAGGCTAGAAAGGCTTCTAAGAAGTCCAAGAAGGCCAGAAAGGCAGTTGAAGAACATGGCCAAGACATGGACGCCTTGGCCTCCGAATTGGACGGTGACTACTCCTTGGAAGCCGCTGAAATCAGATGGAAGGCCAAGATGAACACTTTGACTCCAGAAGAAAGAGTTAGAGACATTGCCTTGTACTTGCTTCTTTGGGGTGAATCTAACCAGGTTAGATTCACACCTGAATGTTTGTGTTATATCTACAAGACCGCCTACGATTACTTGTTGTCTCCACAATGTCAACAAAGACAAGAACCAGTTCCTGAAGGTGACTACTTGAACCGTGTTGTGACTCCTATTTACCGTTTCTTACGTTCCCAAGTTTATGAAATCTACGATGGTAGATTTGTCAAGCGTGAAAAGGACCATAACAAGGTTATTGGTTACGATGATGTCAATCAATTGTTTTGGTACCCAGAAGGTATCTCTCGTATCATTTTTGAAGATGGTTCTCGTCTTGTGGATATTCCAATGGAAGAACGTTTCCTTCGTCTTGGTGAAGTCGAATGGAAGAATGTTTTCTTCAAGACTTATAAGGAAACCCGTACTTGGTTACATTTTGTCACCAATTTCAACAGAATTTGGGTCATCCATGGTACTTTCTACTGGATGTACACTGCTTATAACTCTCCTACTTTGTACACTAAAAACTACCTGCAAACGATAAACAACCAACCAACTGCTTCTTCCCGTTGGGCTGCCGCTGCCATTGGTGGTGTTTTGGCCTCTCTTATTCAAATTATTGCCACCTTGTGTGAATGGATGTTCGTTCCTAGAGAATGGGCTGGTGCTCAACATTTGACTCGTCGTTTAATGTTTTTGATTTTGATCTTTGTTGCTAACTTGGCCCCAGTTGTCTTCACTTTCTACTGGGCTGGTTTAACTTATGTCTCTAAAGCGGCTCACGTCGTGTCTATTGTTGGTTTCTTCATTGCAGTTGCAACCTTGGTTTTCTTTGCCGTCATGCCTTTGGGTGGTTTATTCACCTCTTACATGAACAAGAGATCCAGAAGATACTTAGCCCAACAAACTTTTACTGCTTCATTTGCCAAGTTGAGAGGTTTGGATATGTGGATGTCTTATCTTTTATGGCTTCTTGTTTTCTTTGCCAAATTGATCGAATCCTACTTTTTCTTGACCTTGTCTTTAAGAGATCCAATTCGTATCTTGTCCACCACAAACATGAGATGTACTGGTGAAGTTTGGTTTGGAAATGCAATCTGTCTCCACCAAGCAAAGATTGTCTTGGCTCTTATGTACCTTGTCGATTTGCTTTTGTTTTTCTTGGATACTTACATGTGGTACATTATTTGTAACTGTATCTTCTCGGTTGGTAGATCTTTCTACTTGGGTATTTCCATTTTGACTCCATGGAGAAACATTTTCACCAGATTACCAAAGAGAGTTTACTCTAAGATTTTGGCTACCACTGAAATGGAAATTAAGTATAAGCCAAAGGTTTTGATTTCTCAAATCTGGAACGCTATTGTTATTTCCATGTACAGAGAACATTTGTTAGCCATTGATCACGTTCAAAAGTTGTTGTACCATCAAGTTCCATCTGAAATTGAAGGTAAGAGAACTTTACGTCCTCCTACTTTCTTCGTTTCTCAAGATGATAACAACTTTGACACAGAATTCTTCCCTCGTGACTCTGAAGCTGAAAGAAGAATTTCTTTCTTTGCCCAATCTCTTGCCACTCCAATCCTTGAACCATTGCCAGTTGACAACATGCCAACTTTCACTGTTTTCACTCCTCATTACACTGAAAAGATTCTTTTCTCCTTGAAGGAGATTATTAGAGAAGAAGATCAATTCTCCAGAGTTACTCTTTTGGAATACTTGAAACAATTACACCCTGTTGAATGGGAATGTTTTGTCAAGGATACCAAGATTTTAGCCGAAGAAACTGCTGCTTATGAAAACGGTGACGATCCTGAAAAGGCAGCTGAAGATGGCCTTAAGGGTAAGATCGATGATCTTCCATTCTACTGTATTGGTTTCAAGTCTGCTGCTCCAGAATACACCTTGAGAACAAGAATTTGGGCTTCCTTGCGTTCCCAAACCTTGTACCGTACTGTTTCTGGTTTCATGAACTACGCCCGTGCTATTAAGTTGTTATACAGAGTTGAAAACCCTGAACTTGTCCAATACTTTGGTGGTGACCCTGAAGGATTAGAATTAGCCTTGGAAAGAATGGCTAGACGTAAGTTCCGTTTTGTTGTTTCTATGCAAAGATTGTCAAAGTTTAAGGATGAGGAACTTGAAAATGCTGAATTTTTACTTCGTGCCTACCCAGATTTACAAATTGCTTACTTGGATGAAGAACCTGCCTTGAATGAAGACGAAGAATCTCGTGTCTACTCTGCATTGATTGATGGTCATTGTGAGATGTTAGAAAACGGAAGAAGACGTCCTAAGTTTAGAGTTCAATTGTCCGGTAACCCAATTTTGGGTGACGGTAAGTCTGATAACCAAAATCAAGCTCTTATTTTCACCAGAGGTGAATACCTCCAATTGATTGATGCTAACCAAGATAACTACTTGGAAGAATGTTTGAAGATTAGATCTGTTTTGGCTGAGTTCGAAGAACTTAACGTTGATCATGTTAACCCATACGCCCCTGAATTGAAGTCTGAAAACGCTACTAGCTCTAACCCTGTTGCCATCTTGGGTGCCAGAGAATACATTTTCTCTGAAAACTCTGGTGTTTTGGGTGACGTTGCTGCCGGTAAGGAACAAACTTTCGGTACTCTTTTCGCTAGAACTTTGGCTCAAATTGGTGGTAAGTTGCATTATGGTCATCCTGATTTCTTGAATGCTATTTTCATGACTACTAGAGGTGGTGTTTCCAAGGCCCAAAAGGGTTTGCACTTGAACGAAGATATTTACGCCGGTATGACTGCTATGTTGAGAGGTGGACGTATTAAGCACTGTGAATACTACCAGTGTGGTAAGGGTAGAGATATGGGTTTCGGTTCTATTTTGAATTTCACAACTAAGATTGGTGCTGGTATGGGTGAACAAATGTTGTCCAGAGAATACTACTACTTGTCTACTCAATTGCCATTGGATCGTTTCCTTTCTTTCTACTATGCCCATCCAGGTTTCCATATTAACAACATGTTTATTCAATTGTCTCTTCAATGTTTCATGTTGGTCTTGGCTAACTTGAACGCTTTGGCTCATGAATCTATTATTTGTGCTTACAACAGAAACTCCCCTATTACAGATGTCTTGTTCCCATTCGGTTGTTACAACTTGTCTCCTGCTATTGATTGGATTCGTCGTTATACCTTGTCCATTTTCATTGTTTTCTTCATTTCTTTCATTCCATTGTTTGTTCAAGAATTAATTGAAAGAGGTGTATGGAAGGCTTGTCAACGTTTCATTAGACATTTCATTTCATTGTCCCCAATGTTTGAAGTTTTCGTTGCTCAAATTTATTCTTCTTCATTATTTACCGATTTAACCGTTGGTGGTGCCAGATATATTGCTACTGGTAGAGGTTTTGCTACTTCTCGTATTCCATTTTCCATTTTGTACTCAAGATTCGCTGACTCTTCCATCTACATGGGTGCCAGATGTATGCTTATCTTACTTTTCGGATCTGTTGCTCATTGGCAAGCTGCTTTGTTATGGTTCTGGGCCTCTTTGTCTGCTTTGATCTTCTCTCCATTCTTGTTCAACCCACATCAATTCGCTTGGGAAGATCACTTCATAGATTACAGAGATTTCATCAGATGGTTGTCTCGTGGTAACACCAAGTGGCACAGAAACTCTTGGGCTGGTTACGTTCGTCTTTCTAGATCTCGTATTACCGGTTTCAAGCGTAAGTTGACTGGTGACATTTCTGAAAAGGCTGCTGGTGACTCCACTAGAGCCCACAGATCTAATGTCTTCTTTGCTGATTTCTTGCCATGTTTGATCTACACTGCTGGTCTCTTTGTTGCTTACACCTTTATCAACGCTCAAACCGGTGTTTCTGATAATCCTCAAAAGGTTAACTCTGTTTTGAGACTTGTTATTTGTTCCTTGGCTCCAGTTGCCATCGACATGGGTGTCTTGGCTTTCTGTCTTGCTCTCTCTTGTTGTGCTGGTCCAATGTTGGGTATGTGTTGTAAGAAGACTGGTGCCGTTGTTGCTGGTATTGCTCACGGTATCGCTGTCATTGTCCACTTGATCTTCTTCATCGTTATGTGGGTCTTACAAAGTTTTGTTTTCGGTAGAATGTTGCTTGGTCTCATTACTATGATTTACATCCAACGTTTGTTGTTTAAGTTCTTGACCTTGTGTTTCCTTACCAGAGAATTCAAGAATGACAAGTCTAACACTGCCTTCTGGACCGGTAAATGGTACGGATCTGGTCTTGGATGGATGGCTTTGACTCAACCATCTCGTGAATTCTGTGCTAAGATTATTGAAATGTCTGAATTTGCTGGTGATTTCATCTTGGCTCACATCATTTTGTTCTGTCAATTACCAATCTTGTGTATTCCATTGATTGATAGATGGCACTCCACCATGTTGTTCTGGTTGAAGCCTTCTCGTTTGATCAGACCACCTATCTACTCCTTGAAGCAAGCTAGATTAAGAAAGAGAATGGTGAGAAAGTACTGTACTTTGTACTTTGCCGTTTTGGTCTTGTTTGTCATTATCATCGCAGGTCCTGCTATTGCCGCTAGTAAGGTGAAACAGACTCTTGCCGATAAGTTGAACGGTGGTGGTATTATGGCTGGTTTGATGCAACCAATTGGTTTGTCTAACAACGATACTGGTCCAAACAGACCATCTTCTTACACTTCTACTTACTGGAGTTTCAAGCCAAGTCATACTACTTCTTACTCTACTAAGGCTTAGTGACATTTTCCCAAAGGAGAGGAAAAAAAAAGTATCAAAAATTCGGAAATTTATTGTACTGATTATTGTTTATTTGAATTTTATGGAAATATATATATATATACATTGTAATATGTTGTAGTTGACATGAATGCTATATAACGTTGTGAGATTCTTTGTCATAGTCCAGGACAGAAAAAAAGAGAGAGAAAAAAAAAAAGGAAAAGCAGACTGCACACACACGCCTACACACCTCAATATCCAAACACGTCTACCACAAGAAAAAGACCCTCATTTTGCAGACTTAATACTTCAATTGAAAGTATACTATACCTGAAATTAAAGATGGCGCTATTATACAAATCCGCACACTCTCTACCCAATTCAACCAAGGTCCTTCTTGCGAGCTTGGGGGCTGTATCACTGTTGATATTCCTCATCAAGTTGAACGTATACCGCTCATCCATTGGATCTGAAGGATCATCGGACTTACGATTCCATGATATCTTGGTGCCATATTTACAACTTGTACCCCGTACAACTATTTTCAATCCATGGGTGGTTGTCACTGCCATTTTTGCGGAAATCTCAGTGTTTCTGTTGTTGGTTTCTACCATAGTTTTGTTCCTCGCTTCCAAATATGTCGAACGTTTCTGGGGGTTCCGTGAAGTACTCAAGTTTGTGTTCACTGTGGGAACTTTGACCAACCTATGGACTGTTCTTGTCACCATCTTGGTCAACATGTGGCGTGGAGATTCCGCTAGCATGGACAAGCCTTTGGGTGGAGGTATTTCGTACTATTTTGGATTTCTTGTGGTACTTAAACAATTGATCCCAGAACATAACGTGATCTTATTCCAAGGTTTAATCAACTTTAGAATTAAACATTTACCATTCACCACTTTGTGCCTTGTTTCCGTATGGTCATTGCTTCTTAGTAGATCCTTATATCCCGCAGTTCCATCTATTGCAAGTTTTGTGATCTCCTACTCATACTTGCGTTTCTACCAATCCATTGTCACCGAACTGCTTCTCCCAGTGACTTCTGCTAATGGTAGCAGTAGTGATAGCTCCAACTCTTCTTTCGTCACCGGTGATGCTTCGGATGCCTTTAGATTGTCTGAATTCTTCCCCCTGGTTATTAAGCCATACGTTGCTCCGGTATTTGACCATATTTATGAAGTGAGTAGTCTTGTTGGCCTCATCACACCTTTTAACGATGAACTGATCGAACAGAGTAACTTGAGAGCAGTTAAGAGACAAGAACAAGCAACCCACAGTCTGAAGAGTGTGGCCAATTCAGTAGCAGAAAGAAGAAGACAAGTCGCATTACAAATGATTGAGGAGAGAATAAATAAAGAGCCTCAGGCTGAATAAAGTTGTTGAGTATATATCTACTAAATTAGAACCACCACCATCCCCACGCCCCCCCATATTAACAGTTTGTATTATAGTGAAATACTGTTGGAGGAAAACAAATAAAATAAGAAATATTCAAAAATGAACATTAGTAGCTTTTTAAGGAGAAGAGAAAGAGAGTGAGTGTCGAGTTTGTTTCGGATTATCAGCCATCTCACATAAAAACAGAGAAATATTGTATGGTGGTCAATATGAGATGACGCGATTCTAGGGTTATTGTTTCATACTAATATTATTAGTTGGTACACACATACAAATATATAATTTTTTATAAGGTTATACCGTCTTGTATAACATCAGGTATCACAAATGTAGACCTCTACTTCATTTTGAGTTTTCATAAATATATATAGACCTTCTTGATGTATACTTTACAATGGAGTACTACCCCCTATCCTTATCTCATGATCTATATTTTGATTTTCTCACCCATTATTATTATTTTCTATCGTTTCCTACCAAATAAGGAAGTCTACATTTTCTATTCTTGGATCAACACGCATTTTTATTATTTGGCGACAGTAAAGATCATCACAACTATCTTGATTACCAAGCGATACCCACCATGTTTGGCAACTCCAATACCTTGAAGCCTCGGTACGGTAACAAGTCCAAGGGGTTCTTGCCTCTTCCAGCGACTTTCAGTCGCTTCCAGAAGCAACTTCCTCAAAAAAACATCATGGTGGTGCTCCTCCTCATACTAGCATTCTATGTTGTGATTAGTCCACTCTTGGGTACTTTATACGGATTATTCCACTCTAAACCAGTACCTAAATACCCACGTGCCCATGGCTACACGAGCACTCAGTTGATTGAAACTTCTTCGAAGTATATATACCCACCAATTGAACATGCTCCACTTCTTAAAGTTTTAGGAGTGAAAAGTTTAGTTCAAGAAGCTAAGGTTAGAGATTCAAACTTCCCAGAAATTGAAAAAAATCTTGTACTTTCACTTAATAGGTTTGATAATCCAGACCCAGCCATCCAAGCTGCCAAAGAAAATGAAGAGAACGCATTGCTGGAACTCTCAAGGGCTAAAAATGCTTTCAAGAATCATGATAAGGTTGTTTTCAAACCAAAGAATAAGAAAAACTATCCTGATATTATTGTAGTTACAGCTGTTGACTTTGAGAAATATAGTGTTGAATCTCTTACTAAAATTGTCCAAAATAGAGTTGACTATGCTCATAAACAAAATTATGGGATTTATGTCAGATGGGTCCAAGAATTCCTTCCACATTTGAACTCAATAAGTTATTTGAGAAATGAAGAAAAGGCTAAATGGGTAAGAATCTATTGTTTACGTGCGGCCATGTTTGCCTTCCCAGAAGCAAAATGGTTTTGGTACTTGGATGAAAGTTCCTTTATCATGGAAAAGTCTATTAATGTACACGATTATCTTCTCACTCCAGCTGCTCTTAATCCAATCATGATCCGTGAACAGTCGATCATACCGCCTCATGGATCAATTAAGACATACAAGAACACCAGAGCTGATAATATACGCCTTATTCTTACCCAATCTGAACATAAGGTGGAAACTTATTCATTCATGATTAAAAATGATGCTGTTGGTCGTTCTATCATTGATCAATGGGGTGATCCACTTTATCTTAACTATAATAACTTCCCATTTGGTCCAGACTCAGCACTCACTCATATCTTGCAATGGCATCCATATATCTTGAGTAAGACAAGTTTGATTCCAGCACGTACCATTGCGGCACAACATACAGATGTGGAATTACCACCAACAAACGGTAAAGGTGGAGACCACGTTCATTATTATAAGGGCGATTTTGTAGTGTTATGGGCTGATTGTAAAGGGGAAGCATGTGAAAAGAATGTGGCACATTATTATGATATCTCTATTAAGGAGTAATTATAGAAAATGACAATAGTAGAAATAAATAATATATCCTGAAAAAGTAAGCTATATATATTTGTAGTTGGATTATTAAAAATCATCGATACTTAAATGTTTGGTCATGGTTTCGATTTCCGATCGTGCTGTTTCCCATGTCTTTATCAAATCATTCATTTTCTGTATGCTTATCTCATTACTGATGTTTACCGTTGGGATAAGATTTTCAATATTTAATAGCACTGCAAAGTAAGACAATTCACGGAATGATGAGTGTTCACTATATGGTAATGAATAAATGCGGTATAATGCGCTATCGGGTCGTTTATTTGGTCGTGCTCTAGGATTCTTACCATCAAGCGATGGTGCTTGTGGTAATATATTGTCCATAAAGGAATAGGTTGGAATCTCCTTGAGAATCTGGAATAATTCATGCTGTTGAAGTGGTGCAGTTTCCTTGGGACGGTAATGACCCCCACCACCGCCTTGAAATGTCCACCCCGTTGGTCTTAAACCAACACATCTTTCAAATGCTGCATGATATTTATTATGGTTGAAGTATTTGGATAACTCTGTGAGATTGCCTGCAATCTGCATGGGTACAAGATGGATAACACAAGATGCTTCTGAACCTTGGCCAATGTCGCTATTGGTGAGTACTTCATCCAAATAGTCGTCTCCATACGTCTTTAAAATTTGAACCTTGTCATCTCGGCTATTGATATTAGATACATAAATTGGACATTTCAATCGTTTCAGTATAGCAATGGCAAGGTTTTCCTTACCAATTAAATATGTACCCACAAGAATTAAAAACTTTTTCTTTTTAGGGTTATCTGAGGACCTACTAGTGAGGAAGTCAGTAATACGAGATTGATGAAGGTTTCCAAACCACGTGGTGAATAAGCTTTTCGCCTTCGAATCGTCTTGTTCGTCTTCAAGAAGATCTACAAACATATTTGACACTTCAGTACATACAGTTTCCTGTTTAGGAAAATTGTACGCTGGGTCCATATAAGTTGTGTCTAAATACACCCGATTTAATGTTTTGGTGCCACTGTTGACATGGAATGGGATCAACTTTGGATGTTCAAGAATTTCACGATTCACTCTAAAGTCACCACAGTGTAATGTATACGTTGATATGAGATCAAGTGATATAGATTGGAAAAGGAAAATGGCTGCCCCGGGGCAATGATTTGCAGTTATGGGTGTCACATATAGTCCAGGATTCGATGTATCTTCTATGAGTAAGGGTGGATGTTGAGTCTTGTTTATATAGTCTTTCACCATATATGTACGATTAAGTTCCAATGGGACAATAAACCGTGGATCGATACTAAAGCGGAGCGTTAACAATTTCCCCGTTATCGGTGTACAATATATGATATGTTTATAGTTTTCGTCTGATATCTCATCACTTTGAAATACTCGTTCGTAACACCAATTCTTGGAAATCCCACCATAATGGTCAGCATGGAAATGGGTAAGAAAGTACTGGTCAATGGAGTCATGTGGGGCATAGCAGAATGCATCAACGGCTACACTGTGACCGGCGTCAAATGTGAGGATTTTCACTATCGGTATGGGCAGTTTCTTACCTGAATTACGCTTGATAGTAGTTGGGACTTTGATTAGTTTATCAGTAGCACCCTCATCTTGCAACTTGTTCACATACTTGACATTTTCTGGCACTACACGGCTACGAGGTTGAGAGTTTGATTGTTTCCTCTTATTACTCTTCTTGGGTATGGGCTGCTGTTCTAATTCCTCCTTGATATCTAATTTTTGAAGGCATTGATTGACATGTTCCATCCTTTGATCCACCACAAGATCATCCATGTTAACTGAGCAAATAGGACAATTCACAGACTCTGTTTCTGTTTGTATTGTTGAATCTATCTCAATACATTCTAATTTGGGCATTTCCAGTTTCTTTTCTTCTTCATTCTTGCCATTTGTGGTATTTAGATGAAGTTCATGTTCACTTTTATTTGCAACAATTACGTCTTCTGGATCATCATCGCCTGTAAGATCGATGTAAATCTCTTCTTTGCTCTTTCTAAAATCAAAGATAGACCTCTGTCTGGCCACCATATTTGTAGAAGCACTTTATATTTGAATTCAAAAGTTTCTAGTTCATTCCCTGGGTAGATTGTATAGCAATCAGCAGTTCCAAAAATAAATATTGAAAATCATCTTGCCCTCCAAATTTCTGCAACTGCGAAATTTGATCTAGACACATTTAGCGACTCTACAATGTTGATAATGGAATCGCGATAAATCAAAATCAAAAAGAAGCAAAACGATCTAGTTACTCAGTATGGGTCTACTCACTATCATCAAGAAACAAAAGGCGAAGGATCGGGAGATCCGTGTGCTCATGTTAGGATTGGATAATGCTGGGAAAACTACAATTGTTACAACCATGCTTGGAGGACTGATCTCAACAGTATCTCCCACCATGGGATTTCAAATTAAAACTGTGACATATAATCAACACAATTTGAATATTTGGGATGTTGGTGGACAAACAACTCTCAGAGGTTTTTGGGGGAACTACTTTGACAAGACTGACGTGGTGATCTGGGTCATTGACGCTCTTAGTACTGAACGTCTTGAAGAATCCTTCCGTGAGTTACAAGAAAAAGTCGTTCAACAGGATAGATTAAGTGGAGTTTGCCTTGCAGTAGTGGTAAATAAAATAGATCTTCTATCATCAGAACTCGATATACAGAATTTACTTACAAATATAAATGGTGTACTAAACCTACACGACCAAATATCTGACCGCGAAAGATGGGCAATATTCCCAGTTAGTGGTAAAACCGGTACTGGAGTGAAAGATGTTCTAGATTGGGTATCAGCTCGTGAATACTATTAACAAAATCGATAAGATAATGACATATTCGCGGTATGCCACGACCCCTACAACCAGCATCGTTTCAGCTATACATTTACAATTCCTCTTTATATGTGTGGGTATTTTATTTTTTTTTTTTCACTTTTGCAAACAACCACTGTGCTCAGTTCCCACTTAGACCCATTTAGGGGATTCTCGTATTCTCAAAAAATGTCTCTGTGGAACGCCCTTTTTTCGCATTAAAATACGAGAAAATCACGATTTTCGAAACGCGTTTTAATACCAAAGGGGAAAAAATCAGGGAGGATTCTGCATTGGATAAGCCAGACTCCAGATGAGCAAAGATATGGTGTAACCATTAATCTTAAGCAGTGCAGGGATATATGGTTCTTAATTGAATGCATTTCTATTTATTTTTGTACATATAATTTTTTTTTTTAATAGAATTAAGCTGTCATTCCTTTAATACCTTTAGAGTACCAATTCTCTTGTATTGTGAAATGGTCATGGTCTCTAATTCTACTACAGTGACACCAACGTTGCTACTTAAGAAGCTTTTAGAGTCTGAAACTTCAGAAAATGAGAACCTTATTGAGATCTTGGGACTCATAAAACCAACTAAAGGTTCGAGTTCCACCCTCACTTCAATTATCCGTGGACTCTTCACAAAGAACACCAAACTCTTGGCTCTCTTGAATGAAGCAGTTTCCAAATTGGATGGCAATGGGAGCAACGAGAAGGAAGTATTCAAACAATTCATGAATGGATTCATCCTTTGGTTCGAAGGTAACGGTCTTGTTATGTTTGAAAAATATCTTGAACAATTAAACCAACTGCTGTCTGAATTGGCTTCATGGTCTCAATCGGTTTCTTCGGCAACTTTTGCTAAACCAATTCTCCAATGTGACGCGTACATTCAATTCATACAAAAAAGTGGATCTATAGTACGGAATCCATTCGTACTTGAAAAGCTCATTGCGATTGAAAGAAGTCTCAAGGACGTGTCACGGAAATACGCGTCTTACACTCAATTACATTCGCTCAATAACATTAGCTTTGATGATGTGAAACTAGTTGGTCCACGTGCCCCCAACAGTCCTCAATATATTTGTCTGGTCAAGGGAAATTTTGAAAAAGTTTCTTCTTATTTCAAACCACTGCAAATTACTGAAAGATCCACTAATGAGACAATCTTTTTGACTGAAAACCCAACCAATAAAAGGATTGGTACAACTAGATTGAAAACTGCCCAACCAGTGGAACTAGTTTTTCTTAATTTGGATGACACGGGATATTTTGATGCATTAGCCATCTTGTCTAGACCTTCATTGAATTCCACTGTTCCACGGTCTTTATTGTATCCACCATTTAGAGTCAATGAACTTTCCATGTCTTATGACAAAAAAACTGATCAAATCACTCTTGATGTCATAGATTTCGCTCAACAAACTCAATCACATTCCGTCACTTCTTCTACTCAAATAAAGACCTTACAATTAAGTGGTGATGGTTCAGCACTTGCTAAATGGTTTGAAAAACTTACGAGCATTTTCCCAAGTACTGGTGAAGAATCATCTCCAATTTTGATTGAATCTAAAAATTTGAGCCTGTCTGGCCTTGGTATCAATATATTATCTGAAGTGTATTCAGAGCCATTAGATGCACCTCCTACACAGGCAAAGCCACCATTCAGGGAATTGATCGATGCTCCAACGATATCTCCTTTATCTCAATTGCAACATCAATTTGAGCTGAGACCAACTACTCCTCAAAAGGAGAAGTTCTCAGAGGGTTTACAACCACCAGCTATGATTCATTCAAGTCTGTCTAGAAAGTCGTCTGTTGAATCAATTCAATTAAGAAAGGGCTCAATTCCTTCAGTGTCCCACTCTTCTAGAAAATCTTCGTTCAATGAGAGTTCTAGTATCCCCCAAGAACCAAAAACTAAGCTGGTGAGAATGCCTAGTGTCCTCTACGTTCCTAGTTCTAAGCCTGGCTCGATCTCTTCAGACTCGTCTGATGACTACGATCATTTGATGAATGTGGTAAATAAAAGTCTTGCAAATTCCAAGGCGCAAACGTCTTTTTCATCTTCATCATCTTCTGCTTCAGAGGATAATAATTCTTCCCATGTGAAACACATAAAACGTAATACTCTTGATTTGGACTACCTCTCGGTTGGCCGTCATGATGAAGATAGACCTCGTTCATACCAGGCTGAAGTCCTTGAACAGACACCGGTGTCCGTCCATAACTTGGCCATGGATCAATTAGATATTGATTCTCCAAAACAAGGTACTCAACTTTCGGAAGCTTTCAAACCAGCACATCAAGAAAAGTTTGCATCAGCTCCAAATTTAATCCATCAAGATGATTCGGTTGCTGATACAACAAATTCAGAAGATTCTAGTAAGAAAATGTATCAATTGGGAGCTCTGTCTGCCATCGATATTACCAACTTTGGTAAAGGACATAACCCTTCATTCAGTGTACATCGTGGCTTATCTGACTTGGTTGATGCGCCTGTTGTTAAGGAAAAGAAGTCATTTTTCGGATTATTCAAAAAGAAACAAAAGGGTAAGAACTTGGTTATTGATGCCACTCTTCGTGCTGAAGATAATGGATTACAATCTGCAACTTCAATGTATTCGGATGAGATTTCAGGTGCCTCAATGGGTAAAACAACTGCTTCTACTACCACTGTAGACGCCACAAAATCGAAACTACCTGCTCCATTTGCCTTGCCTCAATCAACTTCAATGCAATTCTTCCAACATCCTTCAGACTCCACCATATCTCTCAATAAAGAGGAAACTCCATTAAGCATCCCTCAAGAATTGAAAAATATAATTAATGATGATGAATCCATTGATTTTTACATTTCTCCTTCTTCACCAAAAGCTATGAAGGTTTCTAAATGGAAGGCCAAGTATGGTAAGTGGGAAATGCTTACGCTGAATGAAAATGTCTTTATGAAAATTGTTGCAAACTATACTTTGAACAAATGTTGGTTGATAGTCTTCAAAGAGGAAGAGGATAGGGAAATTGGTGAAATAGTAGATAAGCCAATTTTACTTCTCAGTCTTTTAGGTGGTGTTACTACAACTCTGGTTTCCGCATTAGATTTCCAAATTACTTCTATTAACGCTGTAACTGAAGAAACTATGAATGTGATCTTCAGATGTGCATCTGGTGGGTTATTAAACTCCATTGCCAGTAACGTTGATAACATCATGGGGGTGTTGGGTTTTAATAATAATAAGACCAGTAGAATACAACTGCCAGTCTCGAGCCACGGCAATGCAAATGGTTCCAAGAGCTACTTGTCGAGTAGTACCATCACCTCATCACTTATGGATAACAGTTTGGTGAATAATTCATCCACCTATTCAAGTATTAGCTCTCATATGTATTCGCCTGCTGATGTTAGAAGTATGAGAAACAATAAGAATCCATCCACAACTGTGTCTCCAGCCGGTTCTTCATTCCCCAAACCAAGTAACTCGCTCTATGCATTGGATGCTATAGAATATGATGACTCTAACATTCTTAATAATCCAGACAACACTAAATTATTACTATTGAATAACATGAAGATTAGGTTACAAAAAAATATGGAAGACTACTCTCAGATTCATAATCCATCTTCATGGAAAATCCTTTCGATGAATAACCTTAGTGTATACATGGTTACAGAGAATTTAACTGGTGCAACATATTACAATCTTGCAATTGAAGGATCAGAAAATTACAATTGGCTCATCAACTCTGAAGAAAAATTCAATGTAATAGAAAAGATTGGAAAAGCAGGTATGGTGTTGAAACTTGGAGAGGGAGAGATATTCTTAATTGAATGTAAGGGTAAGAAAGAGTTCAGCACCTTGTTTGAATTGTTCTAAATCTATACTCGATCTCCCCTAATATTAGCAAAGCAAAGGTGTAATTCGTCACTCTATTTGTGCGCCACTAAAAATTAATTTCACAAACAAAAACAAATATACATATATAGCCACATAGATACCTTCGTAATAAAATTGTATTAGAATAACTATTTTTGAGTAGATTGTTTCAAGTCTATTCTATTGTATTTTTTTTTTGTTGGATCTCGCTGTTAAATTTAGTTAGCTAGGAGATTATGTTAAGTTCATTAACTCTAATTTTGTCGTGTTTCGCAGCCAAATCCATCGCTGCGAATGTGAATATGCTGCATTCTGTGACCAACTATGAAACCATTGCACCCATTGAAGTAGTCGGAAGCAAGTTATTTTACCAAGGATCTGAAACTCAATTCTTTATCAAGGGAATTGCTTACCAGCAAATGAGACAACCCAATGAAACGTATAGTAAGGAATTGAAGTGTCTGTACATCGATCCATTGGCAAATGCAACCACATGTTTGAGAGATTTAGAATTACTTAAAGAGTTGGGGGTCAATCTCGTAAGAGTTTATCAGATAGACCCATTAGCCAATCATGATATTTGTATGGAGGCGTTTGCCAGAGAGGGTGTGTACGTTTTGGCGGACTTGTCCGAACCTGAATTATCCATCAATAGAGAAAATCCTACGTGGAATACTGAGTTATATGACCGATATACATCTGTTGTTGATAGTTTGAATAAGTACAATAATGTTATGGGATTCATTGCCGGGAACGAAGTTACCACTTCAAAATCAAATACAGATGCATCACCTTTTGTTAAAGCTGCCTTTCGTGATATTAAAAGATATATTGCTGCGAACGGATACAGATCAATCCCGGTTGGATATGCTTCCAATGATGATTCAGAAACAAGAATGAATTTGTCGAACTATTTCGTATGTCAAGATGAATCTGGAACCAAAGACAGTATTGCTGATTTCTTGGGAATAAATATGTATGAATGGTGTGGTTATTCCAGCTACTCTACATCCGGCTATAGGGAGCGAACAGCAGAATATTCAAATTTCCCTGTCCCCATATTTTTCAGTGAGTATGGATGTAATACTGCTGGTCCAAGTAGGCCATTTACCGAAGTGGAAGCAATCTATGGATCTACCATGTCGAGTGTCTGGTCGGGAGCTATTGCCTATCTGTATTTTGAAGGAGAAAACCATTATGGGATTGTTCAAGAACGACCAGATGGTACAGTGCAAAAGATGGGAGACTTTGAAACTTTACTGATGCGTTTGAATTCTGCCCAGCCTAAATCTGCTATTAAAAAGCAACAAAATCTGGGAAAAATACCCAATTGTCCTAAGCAGTCTTCAGTATGGAAAGCTTCAAGTGTATTACCACCAACTCCAGATGAAGGTAAGTGTGAATGTATTCAATCTACCTTCTCATGTATTGTATCTCCGTATAAAGATATCGGAGATTACCAACAGTTTCTTGAAGAAGTCTGCACTTCTGTTGATTGTTCAAGAATTCGGTCAGATTCATCTCGTGGAGTTTATGGAAGTCTTTCCGATTGTAATTTGAAACAACAACTTTCATATGCATTGAATCAATTCTACTTGATAAATCAACAACAAGAAAGTTCATGTGATTTCTCTGGAAGGGCTATTTTGGTAAATGGGAACACCGATCTAGAAGAGATCTATTCCCAAGATGGTAGAACGTGTCAAGAAGCTATTGGAATCATTGAATGGTCAAATAATAGTACCAATGAAACTAGGAATGTGATTCCAACATTGCATTCGAATATGACAGAGTATGGTGATATCAATGAACAACGGAATTTTAAACAAAATCACAACAGACTGATGAGTTCTAATGGCATCAAGAATCAAGTAGTAGGTGGAATAGTTAAACTTTTAATGTTTATGAGTGGCTTGTTCTTCGTACTTTAATAGCTAGTTTTAAATATTTATTTATGGAATGAATTTATCGCTATATACATCATCATTAATCTTCCTTCTTTGGTCCCCATTTAAGACCCAAGAAGCCACCACCATTTAATTTAGGTACGTAGTTTTTGGATTGGAACTTTGGTTCAATAATGTACATTCTCTTGTTACCTGGGGTATCCAAGGCAATGTAAGCAAAGTCAGCCTTCCAAAATGATTCATCCACTTGCTCCAAGGAGACAGTACCATGGCGACCTGAGTCTGACTCCACATGGAACTTCATTAACAAACGATCTTTGCCATCTTGGCCCTTGGTCTTCATACTTTGAACTGGTCTGTTACGCGTCCATTTGTCTCCGTAGGACTCACCATAAGCTTTAAGTCTACTACCAGATTCAAATCCTAAAACTCTTTGAGCATTTTCGTTTTGCTCAACTAATTTGACAGCCTTATTGAAAGTTCTGGTATCTCCTGAAGGAAGGAAAAGTTCGGAAAGAATAAGATAAATGACAAGAAGGGCAACACCAGATGCTCCGATAACCATGAGTGACGACATGGAAAAGGTGAATGCACGAGAGATACGGTTGAGGATCACCTTGCCCCTGGCATTCTTATCGTGTGTGGTAGAATTAGGTGGTGGAGGTGGTGGAGGTGGAGCAGTACCCGAAGTATTTGTGGAGTAGAAACTCTTCAATGGAAGGGTTGCATTGTATGAACCAAACTGTGGTCTTGCGATTCTGGTAGCAACTAAAAGCGACGCAGGCTTGAAAGCGGAATAAGTGAAGGCATTCTTAGCGAGCCTGGCATGTGAGCCTATACTCAATATGGAACGCATTTTTGATATAATGGAGGAATATGTTACCCTCTGTATTGTGAGATTTCTCAACTAGAAGTAATTTTCATGTCGCAATTATATGAAGGAGTTGAGAGTTGGGCATGATATAAAAGATCAGAGAGATTCGGCACAAGAAGATACAAGAAACAGAGTTGTGGAAATTGATCATGTAGGACTCAGAAAAGGATACTACTTGAAGGTAGATAAATAGTGTATATCAATAGAAAAGATTATTTGGAATTGAAGATACTCAGAATTCTTTCAAAAGGTACTCAAAGTTAAACAAAAGGTTACATCTGACAAAGAATGCTTTTTTACCCTCCTGCGTCATGTACGTATCCACTTAGTGTTGAATCATAGTTCTGGCTGGTTTATTAAACACCCTTTGTCAATCATAAAGTAATTGTCTGACTGTAAGTTGATATGGGTCTTGGATTACCGGGGAAAAAAAAATTTTGCAACCTACTAAAAAATTTTCAAATCGCGTTGAAAATGAGTTTATAAAAGTTTACAAGACATGTTCCTTATCGATTCCTTTCCTGATGATTTCTTTCAAACATTTACATGTTAAATGATACTAGAAAGACTACGATTGCTGAATAATTTAGGGAAATCGGAGAGACGCTTTCCTGAGATATGGTACATCTTTTTAAGCTGACAGGTTTTCCGCCTAATTTCGAACTTTTTCCAACTTTAAATTGCTGCAGAACAATATTCAATACCAGTATAGCAATAAAATGCTCCATTGAGTATTCATATACAGTTAAAATATGCTTTTTAAGGTTTCCCGCCGGTCTCGGCGATATCCGGGAATTTCTCGCTCGTCTAATTCTTTAAAAAAATTAAACGTAAAATCGCCCGTGTGGCCTAATTGGTTAAGGTGTAATCTTCCGGCGGTTATGATTGCGGGTTCGAGTCCCGCCTCGGGTTGCGATTTTTTTTTTAGAAATTATCAAAAAATAAGAGTAGTTCTCATAGTACCGACTTGTCGGTTGCATAATTAATGAACATGGAAATTCAAAACTCACTTAAAGAATAGAGATAATCTTGTAGATCCATTGAACGCATCGGTTTCAATTTTACAATCTCTACATTAAATTAACCACCTTCGTGCTAATTTTTTTTTTTGTTCCTTTGATTCTAAAATTCTAAAATAGTCCCTTAATCACGCGTATACAAATACAATCACCAACTATCTATCTGCTCGATAATAAAATGATAATCAAAAAAAAAAATTAATCTTATAATAATCATTGTTCAAAAAAAAAATAATAATAAAAAAGAAAAAAAAATCATATCGTATAATATTTGTTTTGCACGTGATCGCCTTAGGGCTGTAGACCTAGAAAATGCGTAAGATTTTTGCGATTTTTGTGTAATTTTGAAGAAGAGGTCGTCTCCTTACCAACCAGAGCCAGTGAGCGAAATTTTCATCCTACCATAGTGAAAATTGATATACAGTAAAATTTTCTGGTGCATTTGATACTCTGGTAAACCACATAACTATTGAAAATGGCCAAGATTTCTCAAGGTAAATATCATTCACAGGACGAGATATGTGTATGCGAATAAGCGGGTCGAACATAGTGGATAGCTATTGATTGCCAACTCAAGATTTCATCACTTTTGAAAATTTGTCAATGGAAGTTGAATTAGAAAAAGTTTTAGAGAAGAGGTATCAAATTAGAGAGGATATCTCTATACAAGGAAACTCTGTAGATTTCACACTGGAAAGATTGACAAGCTATCACATCATGGAAGAATGGTGAAAAAGTTTTCCCAATATTTTAAAACCTTTTATTAAACTCAGCTTCCCGCTTATACAAACTATTGCAATCTCATTTAAATGTCCACAAATTCACTTAAGATACACTGACAGTGTATCAATAGCTAATGACCAACAAATACTAACATTCTAGACGTTTCTTCTTCCCGTTCTAAAGCTAGAAAGGCTTACTTCACTGCCTCTTCTGTTGAAAGAAGAGCTTTGATGTCTGCCCCATTATCAAAGGAATTAAGAGAACAATATAACATCAGATCCCTCCCAATCAGATCCAACGACGAAGTCTTGGTTGTCAGAGGTTCCAAGAAGGGTTCCGAAGGTAAGATCTCTTCTGTCTACAGATTGAAGTACTCTGTCCAAATTGAAAAGTTACAAAAGGAAAAGTCCAACGGTGCTTCCGTTCCAATTAACATCCACCCATCTAAGGTTGTTCTCACCAAGTTGCACTTGGACAAGGACAGAAAGGCTTTGATTCAAAGAAAGGGCGGTAAGGCTGAGTAAATTATTTCTACTCTTTATTGAATATATAATAAGTTACAAGATAGATCAGTGACGTGTAGTTTAATTGTAAAGAATACCACTAAAAAATGAACAAAATGTAGCAGTGTAAAGAAAAAGAGATCTTGTTTCAAGAGTTAAAAAATTGAAGGAAAGGTATGGAGGACGGGCTACCAACCACAATCTAAATTTACCACGCAGTTTCGGAAATAATAATAAATAGATCGCTTAATTGAAACGATTATTACCAAGTTTCAATTAACTTTATTATTTACTTAGTTTGTACCTATATGGTCTATATCACAGGATATTAGAATAATTATCCCCTCTATCTGTGTTCCCCACTCAAATTGGTCTCCTTAATGTATTGAATGAGAAGTACTACAACATTCTTAAACCGAATCTATACCACCCTTACAACTAATAACGACTAATATAATAATAATAATAATATGTATGTATGTATGTAGTGAAGTAACTTATCGTATCAACTCTCTCCCAGATACATTTTTTAACCGTAACTTTGTAGTTGTCTCGTAGTTAAGGAATCCGTTTCTTCTCTATCTTTGGTCGTTCTTTCCTGTACACAAACCAACTTGGGGTATCACACACAAATGTATAGCCCAACACTAACTCAAATTCAATAAATCAATTTACCACTTGTACCCCCACACTATAGATTTCGTCTAAAATATTTAAAATTATTAGACTGTTTGTGTGCGAGTCTGTGTGTGAGTTTCAGTTATAATAATTCCTTTTTAATAAAATGTCTGCCATAGTTCCTGATGACGAGGGAGAAATCTTCAATGGATTTGGATCGGCACCAATCCAAAGAAACCCTTCTCAATCCGGTAAACGGACCAAGAAACGTTGGTCGTTCCATAGCAATGTTAAGCCCAATCTAGTTGGTGGGGTTATTGATTCTAGAGCATCTGGTCAACGTAGAATGAGTGACGTGACTGGTGGGATAGATGGTGTTCACGCACAAATAGATCCATATCATATTTCTCCTGCGCAATTATATTCTACCGAAAGTGGGAGATTATTCCACGCTGGGAAAATTTGTATTGCATTAGCTGGGCTTCCTGGGAGAGGTAAAACGCATTTGTCGGTGTCTTTGACCCGTTATTTGAGATGGTTGGGGGTTAAAACCCATCTGTTCCACTTGGGTGATTACCGTAGACAAAATGGTGGAGAAGATCTTCATCATGATTTATTTGTCCCAACTCCTGATAGTGCCAAAAATAATGAATTCCGTCGCAAAATTGTAGATGAATGCTTGAATGATATGTTAAATTTCTTCAAGTTTGATAAGGGACAAGTTGCCATATATGACGCTGTTAATGCCTTACCTGAATATCGTAAAGATTTGGAAGAAAAATTCAGGGAATTGAATATTCAAACGTTATTTATTGAATCCTTGGTGACTGATGATTCCATTGTTCTTAAGAATATGGAACAAGCTGCCCGGTTATCACCAGATTATATCAATTGGGATTATCGTCAAGCTTATCGAGACTATTCTGAAAGAATCCGGATCTTGACCCCTTATTATCAAGAAATGAATGAAGTTGATAATTCTAATGGTCTTCTGTACATTAAATTCATAAATTTTGGGGAAAGAATTGAACTTTATAATTCAAATTATGGATATTTGATTAATAAAGTTGTGTTCTTTTTAATGAATTCAAGAATTAAACTGGGTAGTGTATTTTTCGCTAGATGTTGGAAAAATAGTTTGGATTATAGTTATGATCCTCCTTTGGATGCTACAGGAGTACAATATGCCAAAAACTTGACTGAGACTATCTTGGAATATAGACGTGCTAGTGAGATTTCTAGTGGCGTTACTCTGGGAGTAACCACTGGTGTCAATAGTGCAGCCACCAGTGGAGCCAGTAGTGTGGCCATGACCCCTACAAACAGTGGTACTGCCGATCCAACGGTTCGTGCCCCTAAGGATTCTACATCGTTTGTGGTTTGGACATCTGCTAAAAAGAGAACCATTCAAACTACACAATTTCTTGCTAAACATAATATTCCTATTAGAAATAGAGTACAACTTCTGCAGAAAAACCCAGGTATGGTTGGTGGGATGCTGCAAGAACAAATTAAAGAACAATTCCCGACCGAATATGAACAATTTTTGAAAGATCCATATCATCACCGGTTTTCAAGAGCTGAACTGTACCATGACTTGGCAATTAAGATTGAACCACTTATTCTTGAAATGGAGCGTATGACAGGTGACATTTTAATCATTGCCGATGATACGGTTCTCAAGGTATTTTATGGATACCTTATGCTGTGTCTGTGTTATGATATTCCATCACTTAACTTTCTGACTGATGAAATAATTGAAATTAAGTTCAATGCATATTCGAATACGGCGAATAGAATTCCAATTAAGAGCTATGATTAGATAAATATTAATAAAGAAGAAGTAGAAAGTCTATAATGTAGAAGATATTCAAACCTAAAATAGGGGATTGAGTTGGTTGAATGGGTGGGTTTCTGGTGGTTAGAGGATTTGGGGCAATTTTGCGCGAATATGAATTTTGAACTTTTTAGGATGAATATCTTTGTACAAGGAGTTTGCGTGTGTTTTTGATAAAGGGTAATGAGTCTTGATCCTATTGCTATCTATAGTTCTCCTTCTGGAGAGAAAGAGTTCACATCTGGTGAAGGTCCTCATACTACAAATGGTAAAACAACCCAAATATCGGATATAGTGATCCAAGCTGGTGGAGAAGATCGTGACAAGCCTAGTGAAGCCAAAGATACCAATTTGGGCCAGTTAAGAGCTAAGCTTACCACCGTGCAAGATCAGGTGAATCAGTTCTTGACTCAACAAATGAACCGGGTCAAAGATGCGAAGACCGAGGCTGACGACATTGAAAGAAGAATTTTAGATGATGGTATTGATGAAGATAGTGATTAAGGATAAGAGAAGTCTTATTAAACTGCAAAAAATGAAAAAAAGAACTTGAAGGGGATTGAGGGAAGTAAGAGCCCATATATGGTCAATTATACCATATAGTCGACTACACCATAGCCCGAGGCGGAATTAACAACTTCTAATTGCTGCTGCTGCTGCCGCTGCTCTTAATAAATATTACATTAAACAAAGTACCAATTATTCTCGTTGTAAATTCTCTATATACTACACTAAGCCTTTCTATCACCATTAACAATTTGAGACATACTGTCCACAGTCTTCTCCAATGTTGTTTCCAAATAATGTTTCTTCTTTTCCAACGACGACTTGCTATCGCTGAATTCCTTTTCATCTGTGGCAATGCCCTTCAAGTAAGTGTTGACGTCTGTTTTCACAAATGTCTTGCCTACACCCTGCCAGACTGGTTCTCCATCGGTACATAAGGTATTTAAGCGTGATTTTGTTGATTGAATAAGACGAAGGTTTGTGTCGACTCTGCTGAGTTGAAGGTTACACATCGAAAGCTCGGCCTTTGACCGGCTCAACTGGTTGTCCATCTCTATGAGAAGTTTCCTGAGTGCTTCCTGGTTGACAGACATGTTGTATTAGTAGGGGTATATAGACCTAGATTTATCAGTGTTGATATTGGTTTCTGATACTTTAAAACGTATTGGAACTCACTCCCGTGCGCGCGCGCCCTCACAAAATGAAAAGTTTAAAAAAAAAAAAATTACTGTTTGAAATTACAAAGCACAGAAAACGTGAACAAGGTTGAGATCAAAGCTTTCTTACATCACGTACACCATGTTGAGGAACTCTATGTTAAGAGCATCGGCTCTTTCGTCCAGACGCTTTGTTGCTTCCTATGCCGTGAGATCATTAGCCACCAAGGCTGCAGCTTCTCCAGCTTTGAGTACTCTTTCTGCCCAACCAATTGGTCAAGATAAAACCATTGAACATAATATCAAGTCAGAGACTAATCGGTTATCTAAGACTCTCACCAAGTTCTGGGAAAAGGTAGATACTTTCCACAACCCAGAAACTGGTAAATATGAGGTTCAACTTGATGGGAAGCCTCTCAAGACCCCATTAGGGTTCCCAATGGCTCTTCCTCCACAGAAAAAGGCTATGGCACATCTTGTTGCTCATGAATGGGCCAACCTTCCAGATCTCAAGGTTAAGACTAATGCACTCCCACTCACCTCTGTTGTTGCTAGAGCAATTGATTTGGAAACCGTTTATACTCAAAACCTCCCAAATAGTGACGAAATTGCCACCAAGATTGGTAACTTGGAAGATGTTAGACTCAATATCTTGAGATATCTTGATACAGACACTTGTTTGATTTTCACCTTCACTGAGGAATATGAGGGTAAACTCCGGGTCAAGCAAGATGAGTTGTATTTCCCATTGATTGAAGAATATAATGATTTCTTCACCGCCTATGGACACAAACATAACTTACTTGAAGATGGGTATAAAATTGAATTATCCTACTTGGATTGTGAAACCCAAGGTCTTCGTGGTAACAGACAAACCATCACCACCCAAACTGTGGTGTTACATTGGCTTGAACAATTGAACATGTACGACTTGGTTGCCCTTGAAAAGGCCATTTTGATGTCCAAATCGTTCCTTTGTGGTGCCACCATCTTACGTTCCAATGTATCTAATGAAACTGATATGAAGGAATTGTATCAAGTCAATAAGAATGACCCAAGTGAGTATTACTTCAAGACTATAGATGAAGTTGTTGAATTGGGTAACTTGGAAACCATTTTCCAAACTGCTGAATGGGGTGAAGTTGAAGACACTCATGATGTCGACAAGGTTGATTGGTTGAGAAACTTGACCAGTGCTGCTCTTCTTTGTCATTAGGTGATATAGAGTGGTTATCTATTTATGATGTATATAGTATTACAGTCAATGGCTGCAAATTAAAGAAAATTGAAGAAACAATGTGTAGAGACGTGGGAGAGTATGATTGGTGGATAATAATACATGTAAGTACTAGGCGAGTATCAAGAGGGAATAATATGGAAAGTATCAGGTGAGTACTAAAATAACATTATTATTAATTTCAAAGGGTACAGGTTAAATTTTGTATATGCTAAATAAAAAGAAAACATAATATATCTTATAAATTGATTTTAAATTAAATCAAAGAACAGGTACTTCTCTTCCATATTCATAGATAGAAACTTTCCAAAGACTCTAAACATTCTAAATAATCTTACCTGTTTTATATGTTCCATGTCATGAAATTAGGTGGTTGTTTCACCACTAAAGTACGAGTGCGGCTTTTTACTAAATATGAACACTCTGGTTAAATCCACTATTAAACAGTCACCTAATAAGAAGCTACAATTGTTAACCTTTTTAGAAGACTTTCACAGCTACACGTAAACACCGCTTGCTTAGTAGATTATCTCTAAATTTTTGGCGACATTTTCTCTCTACTTTTCTGATTTTTACCATTCAACACGTACTATGATGGATGTTCTAGTCCCAATCCTTCATACTAGGAACGCGACTCCCTTGAATTCAATATGTTTACAAACATACTTTAACATTTCCATTGAAGGCTTCTGTATATCTAGCACCCTCATCCACCTACGTGTCACGTCACCCAAGGGAGACTCCGCCTGACCCTGACCCCTTTCTACCCTTTAAGGCGCCAAGCGCGTTCAATCTTATTTTATCAATCAAAGTAACTAAAGAAAAATACAAACTAGTCATGCCTGAGCCTGCAAAACCCCGTCGGGTCAAAGTATATCTTCTCCGCGGAGATGACTGGATAGATAATGGAACAGGTTACTGTGTTGGAGAGTTCAGTAAAGATAGCAAGCCGTACTTTCTAGTGCGCAGTGAGAATGATGAGGAGGAAATCATTCTTAAATCCTTCTTGGAAGGCTCTATTCAATACCAACGACAACAAGAAACGCTTATCGTATGGACAGATCTTGAAGGAAAAGATCTTGCCCTTTCATTCCAAGAGACTGAGGCGTGTGCAGATCTTTGTGAGTTTATCATCAAGGCTCAACAGGAGAAGTACGCTCCGGAGATTTCATTGTATTATGTAATTCCAAACAATTCTGTCATTGATAATGAGTATAATTCTAATAATGGCTCAACACAACCTTCTGAAGTGACAGAACTTATTACAGGTCCAATAAATTTGCCACCACAGCCTCCAACAGAACAGAATTTAACGGAAGTACTCGAAGCAATTAGTCAAGGCTCGAATTCCCAATATACGCGTGGAAGTATTCTGAAGTTTATGAAAGATGAAGAATATCTTATACAATTAATCGAAGCTTTTCAAGTGGCAGAAACCAATGAGAACCTAGCTGCATTGCATCTTATTTGCGAATCAGTCAAGACCTTAATTCTTTACAATGAAGCATCTATCATCGAAGAATTCCTTTCTGATGATATTAAAGTATATGGATTAGTTGGGATCTTGGAATATGATCGAGAATACCCAAACTTTAAGGCATGTTATAGAGAATTTCTTCGAGATAAAAGTAAATTTAAAGTGGTGATTGATTTACCAAACGATGAAGCACTCAAGATTTTTAAGAATGATTTCCATCTTAATTTCTTGAAAGATGTTGTATTGGCAAGATTCTTGGATGATCAGACTTTCAATTTAATATCTTCATTGATTTATTTCAATCAAGTAGACATCATCAATTTTTTAAAGGATCCTGAAGGTAGTGGAGGGTTTTTAGAGAATTTATTTCAGTTGTATGAGGATGCAGGTGATCTTGAGAAACGTAAGGATGGGGTTAGAATGCTCCATCAATATATTCTAATTGCAAAATCTCTTCAATCGTTTCAAAAATCTGAATTTTTCAGCACATTGGTTAAAAGAGGATTATTTAAAATGGTTTCATTTGCAGTTCGGGATCTGGAAAGTGAGATACGAATTTTGGGGACAGAAATCATTGTAGTTATCATTGAACAGGATGTTTCACTTGTGAATTCCATTGATAATGACGTCGATATAGATAATCTGGACCCACCACCTCCAAAGCAAGGTGATGAAGATGCAAAGAATAGTAATGGTGGAGAAGGCGATGATACAGTTATAGAGCTGAAATCATTACATCTTCGACTTTCAGATGACATGACCCTTATGCAAATTCTCACGAAACTTCTTATTGAAGATGAAAATCCTGGGTTGAAAATGCAAGCATTTGAAGCACTCCGGATATTATTAGATTCAAATATAGCACTGAATTCAATGAGTCCATCGGGGGCCAGTAACGACAATGAAATTGAACTGTTGAAAAATGAATTCAATTCAATCAATGGCATAAGCTCAAGATTTGATGGGAATGATGATTTTAATGATATCAACACTAGTAATTACTTCCAAGCATTCTATTCACAAGTTGCTCCTGAATTATTTGGTAAATTAATTGATTTGAATGATATATTGACATGTTCTGAATCGTTGTTACTTCAACATCTTTTGGAACTCGTACTGTTTTGTACAAAGGAACATGAAGTATATATATCACAGCCATTTTTCCTTGAAACCCATATTCTATCATCAATTGGAAGAATAATTTCACAACAAACATTCAAAACTACATTAAAATTGACCGCCATACGATGTTTTAAGAATATCTTGTTACTAAATGATCTGAAATATACCAAATATATTTTAGAGAATAACATTTTAGGACAATTTTTCAGTTATTTTAAAGGCATTTCCAATGAAAATAACCTTGCTAATTCATCATGTCTTGACTTGTTAGAAATATTCATTAGAAGTTGTGATTGTGATGATGAAAGACTGAATTTTAAAGTACTAGCGAGAGAAATTTGTGAACGAGAAAGAGAATTTCTTACAAATGGGATAGATTTTGTAAACACTGGAAAAGAATTACTTGAACTTATGGAGCTGTCTGACAAAGATGATGAAGTTATGATTGAGGAAGAACTTTCCCATGATGCATCTACACCTATTCATAATGAAGAAAGTTCTGAATATATCATTTCTGAAGGACTGACCAATGTTAATATGTTTGAAAGCATTGAAAGTGAACTTCGAGGGAAAAGACAATATGAAGAAGATGAGAATGATGCAAAGAATGGAAAGGATATAGAGCAAGATCAAGAAGCTACTAAAGGTGAAGAAGAAGAAGAAGTGAATGAAGAAGTGAATAAGAAAAGTAATGGACATGCAAAATTTCATGCTGGTAGTTTACTGTCACCAAAGAAACTCTCCAAAACAATTAAACATAAACTAAATACAACTAGCAAGAAGATTGCACTGATACGACAAAATCAACAGGAATGAAATGGCTGCAAATAGTTCGACTATGTCTTCACTGTCGTACTGAATTTACTTACTTATAATGTGTGCCCGTGGAGAGAGTAATTATGTGGTACCACCTTATGAGTTTCCCCATATCTTTGAATGCATTCTACCTTCCAATGAAATGAAGTATCAAAGACTAGTAGATCTAGGAATACACTTCTTTTCTGGCAATGTGTTGGATGCAGGAGCTCGGGTGATTTTATAATTGTGTGTATTTTATATATATATCCCTTTCGTGGGGAAAAAAAGAAAGGCATCTTGATGCATTTTCTTTTGCTCTATTTTTTAAAAAATACTTACCTTGTAATATAAAAAAGATGAAACTACCACTTGATGGAAAAGCGGTTTTTGTCAGTGGGGGGTCAGCCGGGGTATGTAGATTACAAACTGAGGTTTTAATATCGCTTGGGGCCAATGCTTGTATAGTGGGGAGAAGTGCGGAGTATACCGAACGAGCCGCGGATGAAATACGTAGGGATTGTCAGAGGAAAGGTATGGTTAGAAAGATAGTTCTGTACTCTGGGGTTGATGTACGGGAGATACAGCAGGTGAGAAGAGTTGTAAATCAGGCAATGTATGAATTCGGCACTATTGACATTGTTATTAGTGGAGCAGCCAGCGCTTATTTGCAGGATTACAACCACATATCTAGTGATAATTGGAATACATTAGAAACCATTGATAATGATGGATGTACAAACTTGGTGGTTGCATTTGGTGAGTGCGGGTTTCATGGCCGGTTCATCAGGATGGACTGTACATTGCATCGATATGGCATACCATTTAAACGGAATTTAAAAGTGAACCATTATATGAGAAATTTAAAAAATATTGAGCATTTCAATTTTGGGAATTCTAATGAGATTTTGCAACAAACCTTAAGTCCATATATAACGAGGGTTGCGATTCCTACTAATGAGAAGAACGTCTTGCCGGGATATGAGGTGAATACAAGACTTTATTCCAGTATATAAAAAAAGAAAAACAAATAGTAGTAATGATAGTAATGATAAGGATATGATTGAACGATTATGTAAGAGGTTACATAAAATGTAAATAAAAAATGGGGGTAGATGATAAATTTTATACTTTCCAAAAATGGGATATTTCTAGATTGAAATGTAGGGGTAAAATAGGTGAAAGAAAAAGTCTATTTGGAATTAGAATAGGTAAAAATTTCTGGTATAGGAATTATATAATTTTATTCTCGCAAGGCTGAAATAGGTGAGAAAACTGACAGATCGGATAAGTAAATAAGTAACATAAGAAAACGTAATACAGATTAGAATAAAAGACACTATATGTATAGATCCATGGATATTTATTATATGTATTTATTCACATTTTTTGAACGTTCTATTAGCTCATTACTTAATAACGAATTGTGTGTCAATTTGTATACTGTGGGTGTTCTTGTTTTTTGCTACGCCTTATTTTGCGGATTTTCCCAAGGGAGGGTCTGACTCTGGTCGTGTGCGTACGCGGTCGCGAACCATTTTTATCTTCTAAACCATAGTTGGTGCCATTTATATTAGTCCTTCCCTCTCCAATAACCCCCTATAAGCCATGTCTATCGATCCGGACACGCGTCGTAAGCTTCTTCTCCTCCAGAAGAACGGTGCCGAGGGTGCCAACAAGAAATGTTTCGATTGCGGAGCACCAAACCCCCAATGGGCGTCGCCAAAGTTTGGGATCTTCATTTGTCTTGAATGTGCTGGACTTCACCGTGGATTAGGGGTCCATATCTCATTTGTTCGTTCCATCACTATGGACCAGTTTAAGCCTGAAGAAGTGTTGCGCATGGAAAAGGGTGGCAACTTGAATGCTCGTGAATATTTCACCGGCCATGGTCTTGACATGAAACTTCCAATCACGGCCAAATACAACAACTACGTTGCTGACGATTACAAGGAAAAGTTAACCTGTGACATTGAAGGCCGTGAATGGGTCGAGAAGGACCACTCGGGCGAGTCCTTGCCGGACGTTAACTCGGTTGGTACCGGTGCCAACTTGCCTAGACCATCTGGTGGTGCCCCCGTGGGCGGCGCAAACAACGGGCAATCACCTATTCTGTCCCGTAGAGGAACTCCTCTTAACGATCAAAAGATCAAGAACGAGGCCTACTTTGCTGAATTGGGTAACAAAAACGAATCCAGACCCGATCATTTACCTCCTTCTCAAGGTGGTAAATATGCTGGTTTCGGGAACACCCCAGCAGGTTCTTCTTCTTCTTCTGGACCAAGAGGAAGTCTTGCCTCTTTCACGATTGACAACCTTCAATCAGACCCATTGGGAACCCTTACCAAGGGTTGGGGTTTGTTTTCATCCACCGTGGCCAAATCCGTTTCTGAAGTTCATGAAACCGTCATTAAGCCAGGTATCTACCAATTGCAGGACAGTGAATTCTCTGGTGAAGCTCGCCGTGCCATGGCTCAATTCGGACAAAAGATGCAAGAAACTGGGAAGTACGGTCAAGAGACTTTCCAAACATTCACTCATGAACAAGGGTTAGACAAGAAGTTTGGCAATCTCTTTGAAGGGTTAAGTCTCAATGAAGGTTCAAGCTCGCAAGCATCCACTGCTCCAGCTTTTGGTTTGGCCAAGCCTAAGGAAAAGACCAAGTTACAAGGTTTGGGAAACAAGAAGGATGACGATTGGAAGAATGAGAAGTGGGATGATTTTTAGTAATAGACAGATTTAAAGGAGATAGAGTTTAGTGGAGTACCGTGAAAATAGTAGAATTACTTAAGATGATATATAATCACTTAATTATGGTCATTGGACTACTAGAAGTTTTAATGAAGTTCAACATCATTGATATATTTTAAGACGGGATACTGTGTACCTTTTAACGAACTCTAGAAGTGAATAGGAATGTAATATATTATTAAATTTAAATAAATGCAACAGGTAATTTCTATTAAACCTTTCCAACGGAACGACCGCTCATCTTTCCTTGTAAATAGATAGAGTACTCGTCTTTAAATGTCAGATAACAATGGAAATATGAGTCCTTTATGTAGAAATAACGAAGGATTGGACAAGACAAGATCCAATCGATGAACCCCACATCACGAGCAATGGCAATGATGACAAAGTAAATCAACCCCAACATGGCACCAAAAAGAGCACCAACAAGTACCTGTTGAGTCGTGTGGTAGTAGAGATAGACTCTAGAAAAGGCCACAAGAACTGACGAAATGATAAGAACTAAACATCCAATAAGCTTTTGACTAGTTTGAAAATGGCTTATTTTGAAAAGAACAATACAAACAAAATATGCAGCAAAGAACCCCATAAATTGGGAATGGGCCAGTGGCATCCCGTATGAGAGTGAGTATGAT
Source organism: [Candida] anglica (assembly GCA_963924405.1). Lineage (NCBI taxonomy): Eukaryota > Fungi > Ascomycota > Pichiomycetes > Serinales > Debaryomycetaceae > Kurtzmaniella > [Candida] anglica. The sequence goes on along the minus strand of OZ004259.1, from coordinate 1,880,198 downwards.
CCAGAACCAAATTCCTTGTGGAAGTCTGGTCTGGGTTGCTTCACAATTCGCTTGATAATCTTGTTGGTTATCTCACCGACAAGATGGCCCCCCACCACTATCACGGGCTCAATCTCGCGAGTCAACAAGAACCACGACGTGTAGAAGACCATTGTGTAGATGGGGAGGAGTGAGAAATGCACCGACAACACCGATATCACATCTTTGGGGTCGTACAAGATGTATGTGTGGTCAAAGGGAATTGGGTTGTATTCAATCTTCATTGGATCTTTCTGGGAGAGGGCAAAGTTTGGGGATTAAATGAATGACTGCTCGACGCCCAAAGCCAGAGATCCCTTCTATATATATATGTGTTTACCAACGAGGAGGAGATCTTCAGGGCAGCTGGATAAGGAGTGGAAAAAAAAAATAAAAATGAAATTAAAGTGCCAATGAAATGACAATAAAGTCCGGTTTGGGTAAATTACGAGTTAGGACCGAGAGGTTTAACGTGGCGGGTACATCTTCCCGGAGGGAGAGATGTGCTACCGTTTACATCACCCAGTACAGGGGGTGGGTGGGTGTGTATTATTTAGATCTTTTCTACATGTAATGAGATTAGTATTTACATAGAGATGCTGTTTGTGTTTACATTCTTTATTCAAACAGCTTCCATTTCCCATGTTTCTACAAACCCTTGTTTTGCTATTCTTCGAACCAGCTGCTGCACAAGACTATTCCCTCTGTTGAAGGACAAACCCTCCTTCGGGTTTATTATATTGTTATGTACTGTTCTATACAATAGAACGCGTTAAACAATGAACCATGCACATAATATCGCGATCAAATTTGTCAGTAAGTGGAAAAAATTGCTAGTCGCGATCCACCTATTGGGTAAATTGGTGTATATGTGCTGCAAGATTCTCATTGTTCTAAAAATTTTACTTCCATATCTTCATTCGGTTTTATTTTAGGGTTCACTATTTTTATTTTTTTAATTTTTCATGACTTATAATTATATTTATTGGTATCTATAGACCGCTGCTAAGGCAGTGAGTTCAATTGAACGTATGAGAGATGAGGGTGAGAGATGAAAAGGGAGGCAAGACCCCGGGGCCCAGGCCCCTTCGCGCTCCGGTGAAAATCCACCGGGACATGATATGAGATGAAATATGAGAGAGATTAGAGAATGAGAAGTTTGTTGTAGAACACCATGTAGTAGTGTAGATCCATACTTAGAGTTGGCCAAGTTGTCTTTTTTGTTGTTCTCTAGCCCAACGAGCAGTTTCCTTGGTGGCTGGTTGGAACATTGGGTTGGCACGAGTCTTCTTGATAAAGGTCAACATCCATGGTTCGGAGTAGATAGTCAGCAATTGATTAGGATAGATGGCTGCAATGTCACCAAGAAGACCAACAACAGCACGACATACCGAATCTGTAGATGCCATATCAACGTTAACCGAAACTTGTTGCAAAAATGAGAAAATTTGTCCCAAGTATGGAGAAATAGTTTGTGGCTTTTCAGCAAATCCACCAACAATACCAACATATGCATCAAGGACACCCTCCTTGATGTTAAGTGTGTAATCCAAAGTTTCTATGGAGCTATCTTCTGGTTCGATTTCCAGGGCATGTTGACAGATTTGTAACACGAATTGAAGGTATGGTTCAAAATGAACACCAACAGAAGTGGAAATATCCCCAAAACATGATAAAATGGTTGGACGAAGTTCCCGCTTTACTTCGGCATTATTCAAGTTTGCACCTAAAATGTTGATATATCCATCGAGGTATGGCAAGAACATTTGTCCAAGAGCTTGTGAAAGGTCGGCAACAAGACCAATGGCAATGTTACAACTTGGTGATTCTGTGTTGACAAGAGCATTGGTCAAATATGGTTGGAAAGCGTCCATGTACTTGGTGAATCCATCACCAACACTGCTGGCAACAGCAGAAATGGCAATCAAGACATCTTCTTCAATGACACCGTTTTGTTGTTGTTGTTGGGCATTTAATAGTTGCAAGAACATAGACATAAGATCATCAGCCACCGCAGTGACGTCTGGGCCAGCTCTACGAATGATATTGGTCAAAAGAGAAAGAATATTCGTTTGAAGTTCTTCTAAATTCACCTTATCTTCAGTGGTAAGTTCGTCAATTTGTTGTTGCAGCATGCCAACGGTACCTTGTAATCTTGACAAAGCTTCCAGGGCAACCCCTTGGACAATTGGCATGGCATCTTGGGCGGAATACATGACAAAATGTGACAATGCTTCATAAGCCAGCGCTCTTGAAGAATATTCATTGTCATTCTTTCCAGAGAGTTGAACTAAAATTGGCACTAAAGTACCATAGAATGGAGACATCACAGTAGTTTCTTGCTTTGGTCCATCGGGACAAAGTTGTTCCAAGAGATTCATCAATGTCCAACAACAGTTGGTGGAGACCTTAGGGTGATCTTGCAAACCGGTGGCCAATGCACTAATGACAGCTGGAAGATATTGTTGATTATCAATGGCATCCACGACCAAATCAGCAATACGACCCAAACACCATGCAACGGTTTCCTTCACTTGCAAGTATTCGTCGGTCATAAGACTTAAGATTGGAGGAAGGGCTTGAGAGATTAATTCCTTAAGTTGGTCACGTTCAGGTCCATCCAAGATAGATCCAAACGCCATCACAGCAGCTTCACGACAATTCCAACTGTTGGAGTTTTGAATGTTTTCAGAGACAAACAGCAAGGTTGGTTGCACTACATAAGAGCCGGTGTTTTGAGCAAATAATTGGATACAAGCACCTGCAGCCATGGCCACAGACCAATCATCATCTTCAGGGTCTTCGTTTTGTCTAGTAAGTAAATTCAAAAGAGTTGGAAGAACTTGTTGAATGGAAAGAAGAGCAAAGTTGAATGATTGGTATTCTTCTCCGACTTCGGCACCATATTCTTCTCTTTGTAAAGTAATTTCCAATTCTTCTTCACATACAGATGACCAAAATTCCACGGCCATACAGGCCACTTTTTCATCTTTAGATTGCATACCAGAAACCGTCAATCCATACAAGGCCTTTTCCATATAAAGAGCCATGTATTGGTAGTAAAGGGCCATGATTCTTGATAAACAACCAAAGGCCAGCGCTTGGATTTCATTATTGTCTGCCTGAGTAGCCTCACAAACAACTTGCATGATGTAATTTCTTTCACCTTCACGTTCAAAATTGAAACGAATGAATTCCAAAGAATTCACCAATGCATTCAAGGCAGTGAGACGGACCAAGTGAGAAGGTTCTGAGGCTTGTACACCTTGTACGATGGCAATAAGAATACCGTTACTTTGGCTAACAATGGCTGGATTGTTTGGGTCTGCACTTTCACAAATATATCCAATGGTTAAAAGTGAAGCTCTCTTGACATTGACTTGGTTCTCGGTCTTGGTGTTCTCAATGATGATAGGGATCAATTCGGGCCATTCACTACGAGGTAATTCAATGTCTGCAATGGCAGCAACTAGTTGAGCGGCAGAATTGGCCACTCTGTCGTCCGAGGTCATCAACGCACGCAACGCCGTTTCCTTGATCTTTGTCTTTGATTGGGCATCCAACAGGATCCAACGCTGGTGTTGTGACTCCTTGGACTTTGCATCTTTCGAGGTCAACTGGTTCTTTAAGCCAATACCAGCCAACATTCTTACTTCAGTTTTAGCTTCGTCATTGGCAAGGGCCTCGGTCAAAAGAGAAAGGTAATCAACAAAATGATTAGCAGCGGCATCGTTCAACTGCTGTTCGGCCCCGCTTCTCTGGGCGGGGTCCGGATGCATCAATGCATTTTCCAACACCTGTAGAATATCCATTTTAAATGTGTTGATGGTAGTAAGGAGTGATTTGTTCTCTTTTGTTTAATTTAAAAGTTTGATTTGGACAAAAAAACTTGGAATCCAAAAAAAAAAAATAATATTGAGAAACGAAATTGAGACGGGGAGGGGGAAGATTTGAGACTGACGATGGAGAGGAAATTGGGGGGAAAATTCAGGGTATGTTAGATACGGTGCAGATGAATGTATAGTGAAGGTGTGGTCACAGTACGAGAATAATTAATTATACAGATTGATTTAGTAAAGATTTAAGGCCTGATTGAGGGGATTCACTTATGTTGCTGTGGGTGTATTGATTAATGTTGGTGGTTTTAATTCGCGGGTACACGAATTTTAGCAACAAAAGTGTAGAAAAGAAGAGAATGAATGAGAGAGACAAAGGATGTTATAGGGTGTGGTTATTGTATATTTATAAGAGGAGATGATGTGTACGTATTACCAGTTTGTAAAAAAAAATTCGTGGTGGTAAAAAAAAAGATATGCGTGACCCTCTGTTACTTAGCATAAAACATCAATTTGATTGTTTTTTGGTGTGTATTTTATTTTGTACTGTGATTTTCTCTTTTTGTAATTCTCCTTACTTTTTGTCTTGAATCGCACTGTGTTTTTTTTCGCTTAATTAACCGTTTTTGGCCCTTTTAAGTGGTACATCCTACTAAACTTACATTATTATTATCAATCTTTAATATCTACATCAATATAATAATATAAAATAAAATAATGTGAAAAGGCCAATTGATTTCTGTATCCCATTTCTTATCATACCTGTTCCACGATTTTATTCTACATCTCTCAATTCATTTCTCTCGTCTTTGCCTCTTTGTTACAGTTTAGAATTCACGCGTTCTCCTGCACGGTATGTGTACTTTGCACGACCATTCTTTTTATAACGAACAACAAATAAATCGCCAGATCAAACACACGAAAACTTGATTAAACGGTAATATATTTCAAATTAAATAGGGCAAGAACTTCTAGAAATAGGCGGAATATATTTAAACCACTCGTTAGAACCAATTGCTGCAAAACAAGCGATTCCTTCCCAGTGATACCCACGAATCAAGAACAATATTTTGCTCAGATTTGGCGTTGTTTCACAATACACACATAAAAGTTTCAAACACATTTTAACAAGTCCTATACTCCCAAATAACACAGATGACAACTATTGACAACCTGTACACATTCGACTCTCCGTCAATGCTGAGTCATTCTCCCATGATAAATTACCGTAAGGATGCCAAGAAGGGTGTCAAGTTTACTTTTATGGTAGTTGGAGAACTGGGGACTGGTAAGACAACTTTTATAAACTGTTTGCTCAATAAAAAGGTCTTGGCTCACCGTTACGAACTGGGTGACTTGGCTATTGGTGACACCAAGACTTTGGCCTTCACATCTGCCAAATCAGTGGCACTTCCAAACACTTCAATTCTTACTAAGAATGATTTTAATCCAGAAATCGCAAATGAAGAGCCTGGTATTGCCCTTACTGAAACTAAAATAGAAATGGTTGATGATTCAAATCAAAAATTATTACTCAATGTAATTGACGCCCCAGGATTTGGAGAAAATCTCAATAATGAATTATGTTTTGTTGAAATTGAAAATTATCTCAAACAACAATTTGATTTGGTGTTGGCTGAAGAAACTAGAATCAGAAGAAACCCAAGGTTTGTAGACACAAGAGTACATGTTCTTCTTTATTTCATCACCCCTACTGGTCATGGATTAAGAGAAATTGATATCACTTGTATGAAACGATTATCCAAATATGTCAACATTATTCCAATCATTAGTAAAGCTGATTCGTTTACTGAACAAGAATTGAAACAATTCAAACATCAAGTTAGAGTTGATATTGAGAAATTCAATGTACCAACTTTCCAATTTGATAGTTACTTATCTGAATATGATGAAGAGGAAGATTATGAACTTATTCAAGAATGTAAATTCCTTGCTAAGATTCAACCATTTGCCGTGGTTGCATCTGAAGAAGATTATGAGGTGAAAGACCAAAGCACTGGAGAAGTGTCGACTATCAGAGCTAGACAATATCCATGGGGAATTATTGATGTGAATAATCCAAAATATAGTGATTTCCCAATTTTAAAATCAGTTATATTGGGATCTCATTTACAGGATTTGAAAGATTTAACACATGACTTTTTGTATGAAACGTATAGAACTGAAAGATTAACCAAGGTCACTGGTGGTCACGCCAATGGAGGACTACACAATGGACATGGTGAAGATGATCAATTCCATGATACGGTTGAAGAATTGACCCACAATGGAGACCATAGTATGCAAAACACCACTGTACCATCGTTATCTAATTTGGCCCAATTAACGTCATCTACTAAAGATCAAATTGATGATAGTGTTGCTGGAGAAGATAATGAATCACTTAGTTCCTTTTCATCCTCGATCAAGAAGCAAAAATCAATGCTTCTTGATGATTTGGATACTCAAGTGGAAATGCCATCTCCTAAACTTAAGGATGATGCATCATTTGCTTCTAACTCGTCTTCTTCCATGTCATTAGACCATCCACCTCAAAGAAACTTGAACACAACTACCAATGCATTTAAAAGATTATCGATTGGACCACAAAGAAATCAACTTCGTCAAATTTCTGAAACCGTGCCGTATGTACTTAGACATGAGAGAATCTTGGAAAGACAACAAAAGCTTGAAGAGATGGAAATGGCCAGTGCCAAGGAATTGGCCAGTAGAGCCGCCTTATTGGAACAAAAGGCTGCTGAATTGAAGGCAAAGGAAAAAGTATTGATGAAGCAATTGGAAATGGAACGTGAAAGAAAGAGAGCTGCTCAAGAGGCTGCATCGATCAATGCGGCATCTTCTTCACATGCACCAGTACATCAAATAGAAGTGGATTTAGAGTCAGAGAATGGCAGTGCATTGACTGCCACAGAGAATGGACATGATGGTTACGCCCATGAAAAGGATGGTGAGGAAACCACTGTTGAACATCAAGAATCTGGAGAATTAAATGGAAGACATCAAATTAAAAAGGATGAAACATTGACTGATTTACACTCTATGGTGAGTGAAACCCATTAGTATTTTATAAATAAATGAAACTAGTAAAAGAAGACTGTAGTGAATAATTATGAAAGGTGTTATTATTGGGCTGTTAGTGCATGTGTTACATATCGCGTGATTTGGATGTATGATATAAATGCGTGATATGGGAACGACATCTCGATGACAACCAATTCTTTTACAACAACCAAGAAAAAAGAAATGCTTAGAACCTTTAAGACACTCAGCTCGAAGGCCGCTGCTGAGTTGGATGGTGAACTCATGTCAAGCGGAGCATTCTCCATTGACCAGCTCATGGAACTCGCGGGCCTAGCCGTGGCACAGGCAATCTATAAAGAGTACCCTCCACGTGAGAAAACCCCCAATAATGTATTGGTACTTGTTGGGCCCGGGAATAACGGAGGTGACGGATTGGTGGCTTCTAGACACTTGAGACTCTGGGGGTATAGTCCATATCTCTATTACCCCAAGAAATCCTCAAGGTTGGAACTTTATGGGAACTTGTTAACTCAATTGAATGATTTAGGAGTATCAGACTATGAACTGTGGTCGGATATTCAGGAGAAGAACCTCTTGAAAAACACCGAGCTTATCGTAGACTCGTTATTTGGGTTCCTGTTTAAGCCACCGGTGAGATCTCCATTTGATGCCGTATTAAAATATTTATCTGAAAACCACAGATTCCTCCCGCCCATAGTTTCGGTAGACATTCCATCTGGCTGGGACGTTGATACTGGCGCCGGCGCCATCGACATCCACCCAGCCATGTTGGTCAGTCTCACGGCCCCGAAACCGTGTGCTCAAAAGTTTGTTGAGTCGGAGGGGGCCGTTTCTCATTACTTGGGCGGTCGATTTATCAATCAGAAAATAGCCACAAAGTACGGAATTGAAGACTTGGTAAATAGCTACAAAGGCAACGATATGATTGTAAAGTTGTGAATAAAATTAAAAGTTTAATTAAACTAACTATAAATATACAATAAATGTACATGACGATTGTGTGTGTTTGTTTTTTTTAAAAAAATTGTTTACATGGCCGGAAGAGAAACGTGTCTGTAGTTTGAACGGTTCCCGAATCTGTTTTCTCTTCCAGAAGGGTCCGTTTGGAGGGATTTCCCCTCCTTTTTTATCTTTGTATAGCTCATGTATGCATTCTCAGGAGGTCTGAGTGATTTGTAATGGGTTGGAGATGATGGAGTCAGAGTCTTTGGTGGAAGTTTAGGTGAAGGTTGTTGCACAGTGGTCTTGGAAAGATTGAAATAACTATCATAATGATATGTATTCCCCACAAATTCACTAACACATCTTGTAGCTTTTTTCTTTTGCGGATCAGCAAATGAACTTTTATCAGCGATTGCTGGTGGAGTGAAATAACGTGTATCATCATAATGTTTGCCTGAATCTAAACAAAAACTAAATGGTCTTTGACGGATTTGCGATTTAAGGGTCTTGGTGATCTCCTTGAGACTCATGGTTGATGTAGATGACGAAAACCTTGAAGATGCATTATCTGGATTTCCTCCCTTTGATGTTGGTTCTGCGAGATTTTCGTCTTCCACTTTAGCGATGTTGGGATTGGAAGAAAGAACTTTCCGTATTTTTGGAAGCTTAAGCAGGGCAGTGCTGGACATGGATATGGAATCAGCTTCAGATCTTCTTACAAGTTGGCCCAAGATTTGAGCATGTTCTGGCAGGGCCATTTGGGATATTGGGAGTGGTGAATAATTTGGTTGGAGGTTGACACGATTAGATGAATAGATTGGTTGCAGAACTGCGCGAGACTTGTTATTCACAGGCGATGGTAATGGCATTTCAATGGATGTCAATGAGTCAGTAGATGTCGTTTCATAAGTTTCCTTCATTTTGATAACAACAGGAGGTTGCAACACTCTCTGTTCATTTTTCCATTCAGTAGAGGGAACACTCACGTCACTAGTACTTATGTTCACAGACAGATCAGATTCAGAGAATAAACTGTCAACAAAACTGCTATCGTATGAACTTGTGTGTGCATGACTAGACAAAGATGGCAGGTTTGAATTTTTGGTTTGTGAATGCGTACGTATATCTTCAACTGGAGGTGATTCTTCAATATAAGTCTCGACAAACAGAAGTAATTTCCCATTACCGATGGAAGAACAATCAGAATTGGTTGATGCAACATCTATTTCTGAATCCAAATCAGAACTAAAATCGGAATCCACTTCAGAATCCAAGTCTGAATAAGCTGACGAATACCTTGATGATGTATCTTGTTGTGAGAGTTGAATGCTTCCAGCGTCGCTTTCCAATGATGTCCCACTCAGAGCAGTCGAGCCGGAGAATAAACTTTCATAATCAAGTGTGTCTTCATCAATGATGGTGTGCTTTGCTGGTGGTAATTGTGGTTGTGGAAGTGTAGGAGATGTTGTCCATGGCAGAGTCAAGGCCAGAACCATAGACTCGGAGGTAGTTAACAGCAGCTGTGACCAGTCGTCTTCATCATCTTCCATGATTGTTTCAGTGACCAGACGGTATTTGACGGACTTGGACTTGGTGGTGGTGCTGGTGGGGAGTGGATTGACAGAACTTGGAGGTGGGATCATATTCTGAGGAATTGTATGCAATATAGGTTCTGTATTTATTCTCACTGGGAGTCTTGGAAGTTCCTTCTCAGCACTATTTAACAGAGCTTTAGGAGATGCAACTTTATTAATTGGGGTGGTGGTAGTACTAGGAATAAACAGCTTTCTTAATTGAGAATCGATTGTAATTGGACAGTCTCTTTCTTTGAATACTGGCATGCTCATTACACGCTTACCTCTTGGTTTTGGTCTGATTCCTCTTGCTCTAAGATGCTTATCAAAATAGTTTAGTACCGGTTCAAGATCTTGAATCGTATGTTTTCCTGGTTGGAACTTATCAATGGCTAACGTCAAATCAACGTTGAATAAATTCGCAGGAACAGTGTTTGGAACGTCCAATGAGGTTAGATTCTGCTTCATGACGAATAAGGTCTATATATGTGTAAGCGAAGGAAGGATGGACGGGAATGTGTGGATTAAAATTAAAGATTAGCAGGCTCCTATCAACCGAGAAGTTAAACTCACAACAGAAAATATTAAAGACTGAATACAAAAAATCGTGAGAATTAGGGATTCAATAATGTTGGCAAGATCCACGGATCTTTCAAGTTTGGATATGGATTGTGCGGTCTCCTGCTGTCGTAGGTGCTCTTTCAGGGTGGAATTCTTTGAATAAAGCGTCTCCTCTTCATTATATACTTGTCGGCTAGAACGGTTTCTTTCTTTCTTGTCTGTGCTGCGAAAAAAATGCTGGTTGCAACTCTTTTCGGCCAGGCTTTGTGCAGGGGTGCATGGAAAAAATGCGTAATCATCATGAAATCGTATAGACAACCATCTAATATTTCAGTCGAGTGGGAATGTCAAGGGTATTAATCATGCTTCGGTTGCTGGTGATTTGAACCCCCAAGCCGATCGGAATGGAATCAAAACATTCCATCCATCACATGCAAAGGCGGTACCCTCACCGTGATGTGTTACCCCAGAGACCATATTCACTTACTCTGGCTTTGAAGGAACTTTCCCTTTGAACTTTAAACGATGCAAGCACCTGCGTATTCTGGAACTAGATATAAATTTTATTTTGTTCTCTGTGTCATATATCTCGTGCATATGATTTACTAAATTTTACTTGCTAACTTCTCTTTAAAGGACCCCCTGAAAAAAGGTATTTAGAAATGATTGGGCCCTCTACTGGTTTAAATGCAGGAAATCTGATCTTGAATCGCTTAAATTGACAGCCAGTACATTTTGCTATAAAAAGAAAAGCAGTTCGGGCTACATTTCAACAAAATGGCCTTTTAATTTCAGTAGAGTGGGTTATTGTTTAAAAACAACTTGTATGACCCATATAATGAATTATTATTAGAATTAATTGGGTGGAAATGTGTTAAAACTTTCTTAATAATAATTATTTTTAGTGGGAGAGCTGGATATGATATATGTAGGATTGGGAGACGTACTGTATATAGAGATGGCATTATCTTTAAGTTGCATAGAAAAATTAAACAGCCACAAATAGATAGAGGAGAGATTTAAACGTATAGATTTAACAGTTAGGGTATTGTGAATGTAGAACCTTGATTTTGTAGATCGGTCCCAAAGTTTAAATTTTATTTGGATGTACCACAAATAGATTTACATGATGATTGATGATTATGTATGTATGTCCAACACGTAAAAAGGAAGTGTATCTTTTACCGATCCTACAGAGATTTACAAGCCGCTCCGCTGGCAATCCATGGGGCCACTAGCCGTAGAGGCTAATGTTCCTCCTTCGAGGAAAAATCAATGGAAATATCTCTCTTCGAACAAGAGCTAGGAACCACTTAGTAGAGCCCCCAATTACGGGACACACACCCCAACAGAGTCGTAATTATCAAAATGGCTGTAAAAATAAAAAAATTAATATAATACTGCTGATCACGTGATTTCCTGCACTCTGTCCTATCATTATCTCATGATATAAACCACTTATACAAAGCATATCAATCTTATAGTCCCTAATCTTTAAAAATGAGTCTGATTCAACAGAAATTATGGGATGGATATATTCATATACGGGTAGTTTTGGACTCACCTAAAAATGGAGATGAAGGCCCAATAGAGCTAGTATTATCGGTACGAAGACTATCATATTTCCCGTTATATTTTGAAGAGATTGCCCAATTCTTTGCCAGATACTGTCCCGAGATCATAGATCTGCCCCTATGGTTAGAATACGACGGAGCTCCAGTACAATGGCATCTCCCTGTAGGTCTTTTGTACGATCTCTTGTATTTCCCCCGGACTGTTCCATGTTGGACTGTGAAGCTTCATTGTTCAGAGTATCCAAGACAATTCATTCTTCCCTTTCAATCAGTAGATTATAAAGCACATCTTAAATTGGTGGTGATGAATCTGTTGAAACAATCATGCTTTGTACTCAATGGAAGTTCAAGACTTATCATGAATCTAAATCGTGAGAAATCTGACCAATTATGGGGCGCCATAGTTCAACATAATTGGGTGGTTCATAAGGATATTAATCAAGAAATCATCCCAATAACCTCCAAAATCCAACGTATTCCCATAAAAATGTATTTATCTGGAACTTCAACCATGATACAAAGCCCCGTGTATCCAGAACTGCTGGATGGTGGAGGTGGTGCTAACACTCTACAAGATGTAGTTGAAGCTTCATTTCCCCAAAGTTTGATAGATAAATCTTCCATAATAATCCAGGGGATAAGTTTAGATGATCTTCTGACCGCTTCACCTTCAATTGTGGAGTTATGGTCCCTTTTCAAACATTTGGATAATTTCTTGCATGTGACAATTCGTCCAAAGGAACAAGAATAAGAACAAGAACAAGAACAAAAGTTTACTATCGAAAGATCTTTCCTGCCCCGCTATGGGTAATCAGTTTCCCTTTCCGAGGGGGCCCAGCAAGAAGTTCACATAAGGTCGCTTTTACCCCATTTTCCTCTGGGAAAATCTAACGCTCCATTGAGCCCGCCCCTACTCGCGAAGAGCCACTCTGTGGTTCCCAGCTTCTCTTCGAGGAGATCTTCCCATTGGTTTTTTCCTCGACAGAGGAACAGGAGCCCCCACGGCTAGTGGCCCACGGAGTGCCAGCGGAGCGGCTTACATACCCCGTAGGGTATCCCTCCAAGGTTGTGTCTCGTTTTACCATGTGTCTATTTCTATATCTATTATACAAGTTAGTTTCTAGTTTGGAACTTTGAATACCGCTTGGAGCCAGTTACGGTACATCTTCAAATGTTTCTTTCTATTGACCAAAAGACGTCTATCAGTGGCAATTTTTTCCTCTACAAATGGCCCGGTAGGTTCCACCAATGCCTCATCAGACTCACCTTTAACAGCAGCTCCACAGAAAATTTGTCTGAGTTCATCTTCAGTGAAGAAATAAACTCTGGTTCCATCACCACGAATGTAAAAGTTGTCATCAAGTAATCTTCCCTTTTTAAACCGAACTTGAGCCAAATCATATCTTCCATAATCACGGAACAAGATTTGACCACCTGGCTTGAGACATTTCTGTAAGTTATGAACGGCTTGTTTCCATTGGTCAGGATGAAGGGCCAGAAATACAAAAATCATAATGACAATATCTACAGAATTTTCCTCCAAATTTTCTGGAAGTTGACCCTCTGGGTTGGCCAAGTCCCACACAGAGGCATGGGCAATCCCCTTGGCATTGTTAGGCTCATATGTCTCGTTGGCCCGCACAAGATCAACAGCAACCTTCAGGTAATCACAAGCATGGATTTTAAGGTTAGGGTTTTTATTTTGAGACAAAACCGGGTAGAAAGTGTTCCCAGCACCACATCCAATTTCAAGAATGGTGGTAGGTTCGGTGTATCCTTCAGCTGTGACTCGATAAAGATCAGGGAACTCGATCTGGAGCCACTTACGGTCCTTGAAGAAGTTCTCTTGGTTATGACGATAAAAGATATCCCAATATTTGGCTGGGTTGGCATTGTAGAGTGCCTTGTCGAAGTCCTTTACCGGGTGGTCGTATTGCTTGGAAATGAGTTCTTGAGCATCCTTGATTTGTTCTTCACCCCATTCAACGTGATCCCAGGCATTGTGGTTGAACACATCTTCATCTTTCTCCAAAAACCGTTGTCCAAAGGTGAATGGTGAGTCCTTTCCTATCCGGGTATCGAGAGGAGGCTTGGTAGAGGCTTCGGTGTCCACTGGAGGTTGGTTAGTAGGCTCGTTTACGTCCGACATGGTGCTGTAATGGGAAGGTTCTTGGTGGTGAAGTCTTTGGTGATGAAATTTAAAAAATTCAAAGATTAAAAAAAAAAAAAAAAGAAATGGAAAATATATTTGATGACGTTTATGTGCAGGCTGATAGATAATGATAGATAGGCAGGGTAATGTAAGGATGTTATCCAAATGGTGGTTAAGGCTTATGAAGAGGGATTAGGGTTCGGGGTGGTCGGATGTCAGAGATACTCTAATTATTTGGGGTTTTAGGGTATACAATCTAGACCGATGGTTTTGTCAATGAGAGTACTATGTAGAATGTGCCTTACTAGTGCCTCCCATACAATGCTCTGCTTACGGCTTGAGGTCCCATGCAGTAAAGCAAAGAGGCTCTTCAACCCTGTGGGATCGTTCTGAGTACTGTGAAGTATTTCTCCTCGTAGAGGAGCTAGGCCCCACGCAGTGGCTCTCCCCGAGCAGGGGCCAGCGGAGCGGCTTTGATGACACCCCACTAGATGATTCTGGTTTACAGTTTATGTCCTCGAGATCTAGGATGACACCTTGTATACTCGCTTATGAACCACTCGCTCTAAATCAGTTTGAAATTATCTATGCTTTTCCTTTTTTTTTTTTACTTTTACGTTTTGGCTGCAAATTTTCTATTTCTTTATATAATCTAATACTACAATTTACCTTCTACTCATTCAAAAAATGAACATCTCCTGAAAGGTCCTGCAATCTGGAAGCAGCTTGCTCACTTGTCAAGTCTCTTTGAGCTTCTCCAAGCATTTCAAACCCTACACAGAACTTCTTCACTGTGGCACTACGTAACAACGGAGGATAGAAATGAATGTGGAACCAAGAATTGTCACATTCCTCCTTGGTACCGTGCAATGGTGCCTGATGGATCCCCATAGAATATGGGAAGAAAGTATTAAACAAATTGTCATACTTGGTGGTTAATTTCTTCAAGATATCAGCAAGATCTTTCTTGTGAGATTCATTGAAATCTTCTAAAGATCTCAAATGTTCCTTGGAAATTAAAAGCGTTTCAAAGGGCCAGAGCGCCCAGTATGGAACAACCACTATAAAGGAATCGTTCTCCACTACAAGTCTTTCTCTTTCTTGAAGCTCGAGCTTGACGTAATCTCCAAGCATATGAGATTCATTCTTGGTATGATATTTGGTCATGTTTACAAGCTCATGAGACACTTCGGTAGGGGTCACATCCAAACACCACGCCTGGCCATGTGGATGTGGATTAGAACATCCCATGGCAAAACCTTTATTTTCGAAAATTTGTAAATACTTGTAAGGTTTCTCTTGTTCAGCCTTCAAGTCTAGATATAATTTTTGCCAAGTATCCACAATATTGGTGATTTCAGGTAAACTCATTAATGGTAAGGTCAAGTTATGCTTTGGACTGAAACATATGACAAAACATTTACCTCTAACACCTTCTGTTTGGAATAGTCTGGATTTGAGACTATCAGACTTGTCCTTATCTGACGCTTTATATTCTGGTTGATCCAATTTAACCGCTGGATAATCATTGGGGAAGATGTAGGTTGATTCATATTTGGGGTTCGAATCCCCCGTGGCACGAATGTTCCCCGGACAAAGGTAACATGAAGGATCATACTCTGGTAAGTCTGTACGCTTGATTTCTTCTTTGGCACCTTGCCATGGTCTCTTAGCTCTGTGTGGAGAACATAAGATAAAATCCTCAGTTAAAGGATTGAACCTGCGGTGTGAATGGTTAGTGAAATCAAATTCAGACATTTGGAAAGTTTTAAAGTTATTTATATTTTAATATAAAACAATTTCATCGATTCTTTTGGTAATAATTTATACCTTCGATACAGATTCTGGGGAATTGCAACGTTACCTTTTTTTGGGGAAGAAATTGAACCGATCTCGGAAAAAAAATTCTTTTTTGAATAACGAAAAAAAAAATTAATTGATATGGTCGGATTTCAAACCGGATTATTGTGCATAGGTGTGGGGCAACGGAATTATTTTTAACATGCATACCCTCGGAAGTTGAAAGGGAGAAAAAAAAAAAAAAAAACAATGCGGGAGCGAGTGTCATTGTCTTTTCTTAAAAAAAAGATTTACGGTATTTTCCCCGGACTCAATAAATAAATTGCAACGTTGCAGTTTTCTGCCTTGTATGGTTGTGAGTATAGATATGCATGACGATTCCCACAAAAGGAAAGCAATCGCTCAGATAATATTCTTTAACTAATCTGGGGAAGAAGAATGACTTATGAACATTACTTCTTGGTAACAGGGGGAGCCGGCTTTATCGGCTCGCATTTTTTAGTTTACTTTGCGGAGAAGTATCCACATTACCATTTCACCTGCATTGATAAACTTAACTATGCAACCACCCACACGCGCCAAACCTTAACCAAAGTGGAGAAGAAGGCTAACTATAGATTTATCCAGTGCGACATTTCCTTGGAGTACGACATTCTCTATGATTTACTTGTACGGCGATTTCCCGATACCAAAATCACAAGCATTATCAATTTTGCTGCAGAGTCTTCCGTAGATAGATCATTTACTAATCCCAGTGCATTTGTTCGGAATAATATTTTGGCAACCCAAAACTTATTGGAATGTTTAAGGTTAGCACTGGATAAATTCCCACAAAATAGGTTTACATTTATACATATTTCTACGGATGAAGTGTATGGAGAAAGTGAAAATGACCCGCCTGTAAGCGAGCTTGCAGCTTTGCATCCAACCAATCCCTATGCGGCATCCAAGGCTTCTGTAGATATGATTATACAATCGTATTATTCATCCTATAAAGTACCAGTAGTTATTTTGCGGCCTAATAATGTCTATGGAAGTAACCAATATCCAGAGAAGCTTATACCTATGGCCATTGCCAAGCTTCGTGACGGGCAGAAGATCCATATTCATGGAGATGGAACCAATAAACGTACTTATTTACATGTAATTGATTTGGTTCGTGCCATTGAGATTATTTGGCGGGAATGTGCCATTGCCAAGTCTGATATGGTTACTGGGGGAATTTTCAATGTTGGCACTAAAGATGAGTGGAGAAATAAAGATCTAGTGGCAAAATTAATTGAAATATATCATGGGGCAAGTATCGATTTGGCAAATCATTTAGAGTTTGTTGCTGATCGGAAGTATAATGATGCAAGGTATCGGATTTCTTCAGAAAAGATCCAACGTTTAGGGTGGGAACCTCAAGTAAACTTTTTGGATGGTCTTGAAAGTCTTGTCAATGAATCTTAGGACATTTTATTTAACCAATTCATTCACATGTAAGTCGAATAATGAGCATTTTATAGGCATATCCAACGAATAAAAGGGATTTTTCATCACGTAATCGCCGTACAAGACATAGATCTGCTTAAAGAGATCACTGGCCAAGTTACATTGTTTCAAAAGTTCACCCTTGTTGGTATGTTTAAGTTGGTCTCCCAACTCGCCTGCTGGTGCTGCCTGTACGTTATGTACAACGGTGTTGGGGGATGTAATAATGATGAATTTGATCCCGGTCAAGGATTGGAAGACATAAAGATTGAAGAAATCCGTCTCCACGCTTTGAAGTCCTGATCTATTTGAATTTGGGTTCTGAGACTTACCAGTTGCAATGATTGACGAGTTTGCGGCCAGTGGTGAAACAATACTCGACGAATTGTTATTAGCACCAATACTTCCGCCACTGGTGGAGTGTTCTGAAGACAAGGTTGTCAGTTGGGAGCCCACAGACAGTCCTCCAGAAGTTGGATTTATCCCTGTCTTTTGTATAGATGGGCCAAGATTGGATGCAATTGCATGAACCCCATGAAGAGTACCAGCCAAGACAAGATAATCATTGGCAGATAACTTGTTCAATTCTGGATGAATGTCGTTCTGGTAAATCAACCCACCGGCCTTGTTAAGTATATATAATGAATACACCTTCATCTGTAATATTTGTTGTGAAAAATATGGTTAACTTTGTTTGTTGTAAGTGTATGTGTGTGCATTCTTTTGAGATCAAATGTGTTCAAAGAACACTATAATAGGGGTCGTGTGCGGGAGAACTTTGACAATTTCAAGGTTGTTTTTTTAGTAGTAATAGAACAATACGATAGAAGAAAGAGATGGAATGGGGTGTGTAGAAGTAGATTGTTCAGAGTGAAGTGAATTGTAGGAGTGGAGAATAGTAGTACACTGTTTAGGACAGAGAGAAAGAATAATATTTTTCTATAAAAAAAAAAAAAAGCTTCCCCACCAGGAGTCGAACCTGGAATCTTCTGGTTCCAACCGGAAGTGGTTACGTAAATCGTAGCCAGACGCCTTGACCATTGGGCCATGAGGAACGAAGCTTGAGTGTTTTTTTTGCGTGTTTTTTATACCAAATAAGCCAAAATTAGGTTTTGAGCCCGGACTCGACACTCAGAAAGGTGGAATATTGTAAGAACTATATGAGACGTTATAAAGGATGCACTGTTTCTAGAAGAATACGGTGCTCTCGGTCAGTTTAGCTCCCTAGCTTTGTAGGAGGGGGTGAATTGAACGCACCGGAGATTTACCGTCCCATGTATGTCAATTTTAAAACCCCCGCATTCGTACCTACCTTGATGCGTGTAACTCTGTTATGGAACTATAATGAGTCAGACTTTCAATAGAGTGTCATAAAGTAACTTACTGATCACATAATCCTTTCGATACTCATTTTGTAGTCTTTAAAGCGGTTCCCAGTAAAATGCGATGTGTGCGTACATCCATACACCCAGCATTTTCTAACGAACCAGAGACATACTGAATCCTGATACTATGGAGGTTTAGAAAATCTACTAACATTCCAGTGTCAACATTATTCACTAATATCAACGTATATAGATGACTCTACTACTCACCCTTCATATTTAAATGTAAAAAAAAAGGGCTACCACCTTCAGAATCAAATTTCGCAGGGTCCTTTATTTTATCCAATTTACAAAGCTTATAATAACCATTGTACTCTTCGTAGCTACATTGAGGGTATGAGTCTCCTTAAAGAAGTATCCAGTAATGTAAAAAATAGAATTATTTTTAAAAAAAATTAGTGATAAATATAATTTATGGATAATCAAGTATTTTTGGAAATACTACCCCAGTTTGTATTTTAACAAGATATTAATATTTAAGTTTAGAATTCTTGGAGTTAAATGGATATTACGAGAGCTCATAATATCTACTCTGGATGAGGTAATTCCCCAAGATTTGAAATAAACAAGGGTCACAACTATACTTGTTGGACAAATATTTACCTCGCCCGCTCCCCTCCATCAGTACTTCTTGGCTGGAGAAAGCCAAGAAGAGTTACCCACTTCAGCTTATCCAAGATAACGAACTCTACATACCCATAGATATAGTCACGTATTGATCGGTTTCTAGAAGATTCTTTATAAAATAGATAGTCATAGTTGAACGAGTATAGTTGAGGGTGCTACAACCTTCTAGGTAGGGAGAAAAGAACACCAAAATGATACCCCACCATGCCACCACACTTCGAAGTCGCTAAGAGATGTTAAGCCTCGATAAGGAAGAGATAAGACAGTCTGTCCCACCTAAAGAGTTTAAAACAAGACACTAGTATATAATAATTGATTTCCTCCATGGTTTAAAAAAATAAGACACTTCTGGCAGTATCTCGCCAGTTCTTATCGTCTTGAAGTATTATTTCGAGAATACTTACAACAAAATTACAATACTACACTTTGAAATAATGGAGGAAAATTTATTAAAAACCTCCAAGCTGATTTGAGTGGCATGAAAGCCGATTTGAGTGTGGCATGAGAGCCTTAGCGTGAGCTGATTTGAGTGGCATAAAAGCCGATTTAAGTGGCATGAAAGCCGATTTGAGTGGCATGAAAGCCGATTTGAGTGTGGCATGAGAGCCTTAGCGTGAGCTGATTTGAGTGGCATGAAAACCGATTTAAAAGGTGACTAAAAGTCAATTTGAATGTGGGAAATCAATCCCATTTTAGGTAGCGAAACACCGAAAACCTACACCCTCACTTCAAACAGAAGCCAACTAAATAACTCTGTATTGAAAGAAGTGAGGGCAAGGAAATAGAATAAACATAAATTAATGGGAAATCAGGACCCTTTTTATAGATAAGTTTTTACAAGGTACACGCACATTCTGTGCGGGATTAATTGCCCCCTAAATGGTGAAAGCAAATGGTAATAGCAAATAAACAATACATTTTCTAGCCAGGAATCAAAGGATACGACACATTTGAACTCTTTACTAGTTACTATTCTTCTAGAATGATTTCGACCAAATGACATCTTCTCTCTCTCTTTTTCTCTCTTTCTCTCTCTTTCTCTCTCTCTGTTTACATTTCCGTAGGTGCACTCCTCAATTCGTGAGCTTTTATTTAAAGTTGGTGGGTGGTGTATTTCTTTCTTGATCACCCCACACCTGAAATAATGAACAACACAATTTCACTTAATTCCACCCCTATCGAGTCTCGCTGCATACGGCAACCTTCAAACTAACCAACTGGAATCTGTCTTCATCAACGCAACATGAAACCAAAAATGCAGGAACGACAATCTCAAACTTTATTTAATTGACACACAAACAATTGCTGCAAAAAAGCAAAGCAACGTCTCTACAGTCATGTTTTTATTATAAGTATTCATTCGTGTATTAGGTATGAAGTTAACTTTCTAGATTTCGTAGTATCGTGAATCATAAGAGTGGAGGGGGAATTAAAAAAAAATAGAAAAGTGTAAAATGACAGGATTATTCGCTTCAAGCGTGTTCTTCCTTGGTTTCACTAGCTTCAGAGTGAGAGTCGGTAGAGCGCAACATCTCTTCACCACCTTCACTGTGTTCAACTTGCATCTTGTTACCCAATTCCTTGTCAGACAACAAAGGAACGGTTGGTTGCCAAGAGCTAGATCTCCAGGCTGGAACGTTTTCTTCCCACAATTGTCCAATTTCTTCCAATCTCTTACCCTTGGTTTCTGGGAAAAAGAAGAAAACGTGGATAAACATACAGACACAGAAGACAGCGTAGATAATGTAGGTCTTCCAGGTAATGTTCTTAAAGGCAGATGGAGTAAACATGGCAATGGCAAAGTTCATAATCCAGTTAGCAGAAGTGGATAAAGCGGCACCTCTTTGTCTCGAGACATTGTCACCCCAAACTTCAGCACAGTAGACCCAGATACCGACACCCCAAGAGGCAGCAAAGGAACAGACAAACAAGTAACAGCAGGCAATGACACCCTTGGCGGCACTCTTGTTGCTGTCAGGAATTCTAATAGTAACAGAGTCACTACCACTGTCTGGGAAAGGAACAGAGTAAGTAGCCAAAAGACCACCAACACCAAATTGGAAAGCCATCATGAAAACGGCACCAATCAACAAGACATATCTTCTACCAAACTTATCCATAACGAAAAGAGCTGGAATGGTCATGACAACATTCAAGACATATTGGATAGCAGAGGAAACCAAGTTGGCGTTACCAGAGTAACCAGCCATTTCGAAAATGTAGACAATGTAGTACATCATGACATTCATACCAGTCAATTGTTGCCAGATTTGAGCGGAAACAGCAACAACGGTACGTGGGAGATACTTCTTGGAGAACAACTTGGAAAAGGTGAAAGCCTTAACGTCATGTTCAAGCATCAATTGTTCCTTAATTTCGGAGATTTCAATCAAAACATCAGTGTCTTCTCTGTTACCCTTAGCTTGAGTGTTGGCAACAACAATCTCAGCTTCATCCCAGTAACCTTGCTTGGCAAGCCATCTTGGAGATTCAGGAACAAAGAACAAACCAAAGAACAAAATAAGACCTGGAATGATTTGAATACCCCAAGCAATACGGAAAGAAGCGGCAGAAGTAATCTTACCACAACCGTAGGAAATGAAAAACATAATCATGATACCAAGGGTGACGGAGAATTGGAACAAACCACCAATAAGACCTCTAACCTTTCTTGGGGCCAATTCAGAACCGTAGACAGGAGCAACCGAGGAACCGAAACCCATACCAAACCCAGAGATAAGACGACCGAAAATCAATTGGGTGGTGTTTTGAGCAGAGGATTGGATGGCAGCACCAATCATCCAAAGAATGGAACAAATGAAAAGAGAGGCACGTCTTCCAAAAGGTTCAGAGACAAAGGAAGACAAGAGAGAACCAACAAAGGAACCCAAAGACATGGAGGCGGTGATGAAACCTTGCATGGCCGAGTTTGGAGTCTTGAAGTAGTGGACATAAGATGGGGTACCAATAAAGGCAGACATCGAAGAGATATCAAACCCAAACATCAAACCAGAAATACATGAAATCATAGAGATAATGTAGACATTGTGAAGTTTTGGGAACTTGTCAAGAAAGTTTTTGAACTTGAGAGCAGGGGCAGTAAGCTTATTTTCGTAGCCCATGATGAAGAATTAGTAAATTGTAGCTGTAATGATGTAGAAGAGGAATTTCAAGATACAATCTGGAGGGATTTGCAGTGAGCTTTATACTGGGGGAGGTCAAGACAATTGAATGGACCGATGCCGTATCAAAGAGACATGACGGCGATGTGGGGACGTCTAGCAGTCACCCAATTATGCGCGGCTGCTTCAACATGCAGCAAACATGCATTTTTATGCACCTGCACACACGAAAAGTGGAGTCAGCAATATTTTTTTTTCCCTCAATAGCAAAAAAAAAACAAATTAATTTAATTTTAGACTTTCCACAAAATTTCCGGAATTCTCAGATTTTAAATTGAAATGAAAATTCCATTTCTCGAGGTGAGGAACGATCGTTTGCGGTGGCTGAAGGGAGCAGACAGTAGCTTAATAGTGTATGCGAGAGAGACAGTGGTTCTTATGTAGGGAGAAACCCCCCCAGAATAAAGTGCATCAAAGCCATGAGGGGTTATTCCGGGGAGACGCAAATGAATGGCGGGGAAATCTATAATTGGGAAAATAAAGCGCGACATTCCAGCGCCGTGGGGAATATTTTTATCCACCCACTACTCGGCCATGAGCGGGACACGCCAATGACATATTTCCATTTCAAATGCGGATAAATTTTTAGTAAAGTGGTGGGATTTACACGAATGTGTTATGGGTCATTCTCGTAATTCTGATCTGGAGTACAGATACGGGTGGGGTTACGTGTTTTTTTACAATAAGGACAAACCAGAAGGGGGCGTGCGGTTAGTTAGACATGCATCTAATACAACACAACTTTTTGATTTTCCGTTCTTCCGAAACTCCTCTTGGCCAATGCGGAAAAAAATAAGTGGAAGAATTTCGGCCAAGCGAACAGGCAACTTTATTTCCCTAGATCCAAATAACACCACTAACGGTATAATCTAATGCACATATTTTCAGATTTACCGCATTGTCTTTATCCGAAATTTATTCCGACTCTTTAAATATGCTTTTTTTATTATTTTAATCTACTTATGAAATTATCTATCTAAATTGTGATGCTGAGCAATACGGGGGAAAAAAGAGGAAGTGCACAAAAAAAAAAAAAAAAAAAAAAGTCAAAATTTTTTTTTTGTGCACTTCAAGTGTTTTTGTTCCGGTATCGCGTGTGTATCTGCACGGCGAATTTTGTAGGCTTCGTCGGCTCCCGCCTGTTCGTCAAGTCATTAAAGTATGTTGATCATACCATTCTATTTACCCTCAATATGGTTGATACTAGTGAGAGGTGTCTGCAACCATTCCGATGATTCTGAACAAACGTTAGGAGAAAATAGTTCTGCTGATTTTTCCGAAGCATTTTCTTCCGAGTCTTCGTCCTCCACATAAGAGTAGTCGTGGAAAAAGTTAATTCTCCGCATTTCTCGCGCGAGTTCTTCCAAGCTCAATCTACTACTGGGGTCCATGACAAACACCTTATTTAAGAGGTCATTGAATTGCTTAGAAATCGGGAGAATCTCTCTTAACAATTGTGGGTTGTGAAGAATGTAATTTTGGAATGCCTGGTTGTCATTGATAGACTCAATGGAAGCCATTGGCCATGGGTTGCGCGAGCATGTGATATTGATGAAAAGCACTGCCAAGGACCAGATATCCCCGGCAAGGGTTGGGAAATATTTATTCATGGTACATTGATTCAAATCACAAACGTCGACCGATTGGTACTTGGTCAAGTCCACAAGAGTCTTAACCAAGTTGGACGAGGTGTAGTTGGTGATCCGTTCTGGTGCCATGTAGAAACTTGAGCCACGGCATACGTTGCAGCACACCAAGGGATTGTCCATGGCAAGGCCAAAATCAATCAACACCACCTGGACTTCATTGTAGTCGATTATGTTGGCCCTTGCGTGGTTGCGACGTCTGTACAGCGGGTTGTAGTTGATCATGATATTTTCCGGTTTGAGGTCGCAATGGAAAATCAGTTTAGATGCGCAATATTTAATTGCGTCAATTAATTGTAGAATGACATTTTTCATGAGCAATTGGCGTTCAAATTCCGAAGCGCGATATGTTGAATGTGAAGATGATTCATCACCAGGACTAACAAAGATTTGCTTGTCTATGATGTTGTGGAAAAGGTCTCCCTGGGAGTAGTAGTCCATGATGATGACAATGGCCACTTTGTCCACATTGAGAACTTTGTGAATGTTGATGATATTTGGGTGTTCATGAACACGAAGATGAAGGGCAACTTCGCGCAAAAGGGTACATTCAGCGCAATTTTGTGCGAGGAAATTGAGATCTAATTCGCTGGCAATGACGTTTTGATGTGGTTGTGAGTGGAAATAGTCATGGAGACGTGTTTGGATGAATCTCTTGTTCCCGTCCACATCTACAGACCTTCCTGCTTGCTTTGGAGGCGGCTTTTTAAGCACCATTTTGGCAGCAAATAAGGTCTGAGTGTGCACGTCCTCGACAAGATAAATCAAGCCATAGGTGCCAGCACCAATTTTCTTGACAAATCTGTATTGGTTGTTGATGTAGCATCCATCTAGAGATAATGAAGATGCCATTGCTGCTCGTGGGAGAGGGGTATTTTTACTGTTGGAGGAAGTTGTCGTCGTTGGTGGCGTTTTCTTGGGCGTGGGTTCAAATAATGGCAATAATGTAAGAGGCATTACGTGAAAGATATATGTATATACACATGCGTGTGATGCTGTGCTATACGATAGAGATAGTACGATCGATAAATAGGATTCCTGTTCCTTATTCAGCCGAAGGGTGTGGCCGGAGTAAGCCGTACACCTGTTTTGCAGTATGATGATGGTGACCCAAAGGGCGCGGCGCATCTGGTGATTTTTTCCTTCATGGCGCGATTTACATTCCGAGGCTTTTCGCAGCCACCAAAAAGCAGTCTAGCTGCAACATTGTACGTTGTTTCCAGCGTTGTAGTCCCCACCCTCGAGGGAATGTATCCTCCTAGACACACACACCCAGTTCTAGACATTTAATTCCTTTTTCTTTGAGCAGTTTCAAAGAGGTTTCAGCCTCCGGCGAAAAGGACAATTCTTCGGCGTTTGCGAAAATGGTCCCATAAATTTTCTTTTCTTTTTTTATTTTGCGCACATTTGCGCAAAATGACCCCCAATCACACGATGATATTCATCTAGAGAACTAATGCATTAAAGCAGCCTGGACGTATATATATATACAAGGTGACACGTCCAGTTTGTTGGCTAGTGATCACGGCGACATATTGCGCATTGTGTAGAACTGTGTAGGGCCCAGAGGGTGTTGGGCACCTCTTTCTCTACAGCGATAATTTTTAAGTGTATTAATATTTTTATTTTTTATTTATCCCATGGAATGTTTTTTTTTTAATACCTAAAAGTCCCAACTACCATCAGTCTTTTCCAAAACACACGTGCCAAGGCCCGACTTGGATACTGTCATTGCTGCTTGAATTTCTTCCTCGGTAATGTTTGGGAATTGTTTCTTGTAATACTTCTCCCGTAATTCCCTCTGTACAGTCTCCACCTTGTCGGTTGTAAGAAGATGAACCACAGACCCTCCAAACCCAGCGCCGGTAATTCTAGAACCATACGACCCATGGGAAAGTGCCACTTGACAGAGGGTGGCCAATTCTTCTCTAGAAGTTTCAAATTGCAGCGATAATGATTCTTGGGACTCATTCATCAACCTGCCGAATTCGGATAAAAATCGCGCTCCATCAGTTTGTTCCCTTAAGAGTTTAAGAGTTTCCAACACCCGTAAAGATTCACTATATACATGTTTACTGCGTTGATAAAGTTTGAGGTATTGATAACGAACTGGGAATTGTGATAAGAATTTTTCTTGGAATTCTTCTGTAGAAAGTCCGAGTACTTTGGCGGTGTTTTCCGTGGTGTAAAAATGTCCAGATTTCTTTTCCTCGGAATCGAAAATCTTCTCCAATAGGGCCAACACCCCATTCAATTGTATTATCCCCTGATCAATGTCATTGTTCCATAAGGGGACACCTTTCTCTTGTAGGTAATAAGTCTCCATAAACCCTCTCAATTGACCCGTGCCCAAGTTTGAGTCTTGCAAGAGCTTCAAGTTGAACTGTTTAGCCAACACTTCAGCAGCAACGGCAACCTCAACAGCTCTCAAATTATAATTCACAGGGGCTGTTTCCTTCTTGTTGGCCTGTACTAAACTATTGGTGATTAAAAACACCATATCATTAGGTTTCACAACCGGGAATGCAAAGGCTTGACCTTCTAATTTGGGCTGGAATTGGATCAAAAGCGCCTTATCTCTTTCCCCATAAATGGATGCACATTGGTCCATACCCCCGTTGTTCACCCCCACATAATGTTCTGAAACAACCGTGATACGAGTCAAGTCCTCCTTGGATATTTGGGTGACCCCATTAGCGCGCAACACTGCCATGGTGGTGGCAACACAAAAGGCTGCAGAGGAGGATAACCCACCACCAGTGGGCACGGTTCCATCAAATAAGATGAGAAGTCCATTGAATGGTTGTTGATGGTTTCCCTTTTCTTGGATGTATTTCTGGGCCACAATATAACCACATTTGAAGTAACTGGCCCAAGAAAACTTCAGCTTATCAATCTCAACGACTTGTCCTTCAGCAGGAAGAACAAACAGCTCACGTGCGAATGCCGGGTCAGTGTTATGCAACACAACCTCGTTAGAACCAGGGAGAACTTTAACCGCACCAATAACATCGGTTTCAATGGCCATGGGGAGAGCTGAAAAGTAAGAGTAATCGATATGATCACCAATAAGATTTACTCTCCCAGGAGATCTCGAGATGAAATCAGGTGTGTCATGGTAAATGGATTCGAAAGATTTGATCAAGTCCTTGTACCTCTGGACATTGGCCAGAGGATCTGAATAGAAGGAAAGATTATGAAATGTAGGAACAGACATCGTATATATTTTAGATTGTATCTTAAAAATTTAATTGACTTAGAACGGGTAGGGTTTAGTTTATGTACACACATGTACTCTTTTTGGAGCTGCCGAGGGAAATGTAACGTTGCAATTCTACGGAGAAAGATTTCTAGCCATACGGGAGAATTAATGCGCCAGTCAGTGTCTTATTCGTCCGCCCATGTCGGATCGGCTCGTGCTTCCCCCACACAATCTAGAACGGGACGGAAAGACATGGAAAATATTTAGACGTACAACGCTCGTAACAGGAAAAAAAAACACGCAAAAAAACAAAACCTGGGGTCTGTGGGGTCATGTATGTTTGAATGACCTCATGCAAACTACTTTTTCCGTTTATCCTGAGCATGTTTTGGGAAAGATTTGAGATAGCCAGCAGACCTAGTTTTGTTGAACAAGATTACCGCTTGTAAAGTAATAGCTTAATACTACCACATTTAGGGTCCCGGCCCCGCACGTAGGCTGGTGATACTATGCTACTGGACTCGGTTGGGGTCGTTTTCTCATTGTTTCAGTCTTAACCTTCAAGTAAAAATTTTTTCCGATTAATCCTAGGATATTTTTTAAGAACAATGCATTTGCCGCTGTACAGATGCAAGATTTTTTTCATATTGTAAAAAAAAAACATTTTTTTAATATATGAATTTGAGTTCCGGTTGGTGGTCGGAAATTGAGAACCGGCCACTGCATAACGAGGCACGCCCCATGGGGACCATGCGGGAATAAAACAAATTGCTGTGAAAATTGTTTTTAACGAAAATCCGGTGTAACTCGTTACAAAACTTTTGCAACGTTGCAATTTTATTTCAAATACCAAAATGGTATATATCGAAGGAGTTATGGATCAAAAATCAAGATCTGGTGTATAGTAACACAAAAATGACAGGAACTACCAACTCATACATTTTAGTTACTGGAGGAGCTGGATACATTGGATCACACACCGTGGTCGAGCTCATCAACCATGGTTACAATGTTGTGATTGTTGATAATCTCTCGAACTCTTCTTATGACGCCGTTTCTCGTGTGGAATACATTGTCAAGAAACCGGTTCCCTTCTTTAATGTTGATCTTAGAGACTCGGAGAAACTTGGCAAGGTGTTTGAACAGTACGATATTCTGGGAGTTATCCACTTTGCTGCACTCAAGGCAGTTGGTGAATCCACCCACATCCCTCTCAAGTACTACGACAACAATGTCAATGGTACCATCAAATTACTTGAAACGATGGCTGCACACAAAGTGAAGACTATTGTTTTCAGTTCTTCTGCCACCGTCTACGGAGACGTTACTAGATTCAAGGACATGATCCCAATCCCAGAACATTGTCCTAATGATCCTACAAACCCATACGGAAAGACAAAGTATGTCATTGAAAATATCTTGCACGATATTTACAACGCCGATACAACATGGAAGTCTGCTATCTTGAGATATTTCAACCCTATTGGAGCTCATCCTTCGGGGCTTATTGGTGAGGACCCCTTGGGGATCCCAAACAATTTGCTCCCCTACTTGGCTCAGGTTGCCATTGGTCGCAGAGAGAAGTTGTCCATCTTTGGGAACGATTACGATTCTCACGATGGTACCCCAATCAGAGACTACATCCATGTAGTGGATTTGGCTAAGGGTCATATTGCCGCTTTGGAATACTTGAACAATGTCACTGAAGGTGCTGGGCTTTTCCGTGAATGGAACTTGGGCACTGGTAAGGGATCTACTGTTTTCGACGTGTATCACGCCTTTTGCAAGGCAGTTGGCCATGAATTGCCATATGAAGTGGTTGGTAGAAGAGATGGAGATGTTCTTGACTTGACTGCAAACGCTACCCGAGCTAACACCGAATTGAAGTGGTCAGCGGAAAAGAATATTGATGATGCCTGTCGGGATTTATGGAAATGGACTACAGACAACCCAAAGGGGTATGCTGTTGCAGGCTACCAATGGACAACCCTTGCTGGAACTGATGGAGATTACACTAGCCGGGTTCATACGGTGACCAAAGATGATCTCTCAGTGTCATTTTTGAACTATGGAGCCTCTATTCAAAAGGTTGAATTCAAAAACCAAAATTTGGTTTGTGGATTAGACACTTTAGATGAATATAAATCTCAGGATATCTACTTGGGAGCCACTGTCGGTAGATATGCCAATAGGATCGCCAATGGACAATTTGAAATCAATGGCGAGACAGTTAAATTGGACAAGAATAATGGAGAGAATTCACTTCATGGAGGATCCAATGGTTTCAACAAGCAAAACTTCTTGGGCCCCATTGTGAAAAGAAGCGCCGATGAGGAGAATTTGATTTTGCAGTTTGTATTGGTTGATAAGGCCGGGGCCAATGGATTCCCAGGTGAATTGATCGCAGCAGTGGAATACACTGTTGGTAACGATTTTGTTGAAGTTGAATACTCAGCAACAACAGATGCATCTGGAACACCTGTTAATCTCACTAACCATTCATACTGGAACTTGGCTGGAAACAAGTCTACAATTGATGGAACTCAAGTAAAATTGGCGACTAGTAAGGCTTTGGAAGTTGATCCAAACACACTCATTCCTACTGGAAACGTTTCTACTTTGGATATTTCAAACCTCGATGGTAAAGTTGATAATTGCCTTATAGTAAGAGAGAGTTCCCAAATAAATACTAGCTCTGAGTCCTTGGTGGAAGTACTTGAAGCTTCACACCCAGACTCAACTCTTGTTTTAAGGGTGGAAACTACCGAACCTTCTTTCCAATTATACACTGGAGACTATGTTGACATTCCTGGCAAATTTGGACCTCGGTGTGGATTTTGTGTTGAGCCTGGTAGGCTCATCAATGCTGTTAACGTGGAGAAGTGGAAACAATTAGTATTACTTGACAATAAGAGCACTTACGGTTCAAGAACAAGATATTCTTTCAAGCTTAAAAATTAGAATTAAAATGGGATTTCCTTAAATAAGATATTAATATATAATTATGATATTAGGACAAGTAGGGTGGGGGTGTACGAAGGAAGTGTTTGCCTAAAAGATTGAGTATGGAATTGGTGCAACAAATTATAAATATAAAAGGGTACTTAAAGTGATCAGTAATCTTCTATACTTCACAGGCTACGATTGTCGTTTTGCTTGAGATACTATTAACTAATTACTACAAAAATCTATTAGGCATTTCAATAATTTACAAGAGCGCAACAATACTGATTGCACCCATCAATAAAGCCAAGGTGGTGGTTGGCAATTTCATATCTGTGGAAGCAAGAGACAGTTTATGGCCCCTTGAACCATTGGTGGCTGCACCCAGAGTTGAAGATCCAGCCCTGACGTTAGCTGTGGCAGTTGGGTCAGACAGTGGATAGTATTCCATGTAACTGGTTGATGAATACCCAGCTGCAAGTACGGCTCTTGGAATACTATCAGAAATGACTTCAATGTCTTCATCGTCGGTGTACTTGGCTTGCGCAAGAGATAAGGTATCATCGTCCAAGTCAAACACCAAGTAAGCACTGGTCAAGATATTATCTCCGAACAAAATGTAGTCAGAATCTTCACTCTGGGCCAATACACCCAAATAACATGAGCTAGCAATTGGCAAAAGTAAATTTGCGTATGGCACAGAAATAACCGCTCCACCAAAACTGATCTGCACGCTGACGTTGGAATCATTGACACATGGAACCTTGTAGGCACCAGCAGAAGTTGAGTAAGTACCACCTAAAGCTTCACCAAGTTGGTCAAGCAATCGCTGTGGGAAAAAGGAAATAGTACTTCCAGAGTCCAACAACGCTGGATGAGGATCCGACGACACGGTGATTTCATTCCCATTATCATCAATGGAGATTCCACTCAGAACAACAATGATCCGGTTTGGGTCTTCGTAGAATGCATCATCACTGCCAACGATTTGAACCGTTTGCAATTTTCCCTCGTACTTTGCGTGATCCACAGCTCCGAATAAAACAGTTCCAGTTTGAAGCTCTGGAGAGTTCAAATACATGGAGAAGACGTTTTTCTTAATTAACCCATTGCTTTTAAGTTTCATGGGCAAATTCTCGTACATATACCCACCACCATACAGGGTATACAGGCTCAGGTAGTACAGGCTCTGGTCCGAATACATGGTCGTAGCCTCCAAACTAGCGTAACCAATTCCAAGAACCCCGATGTTTGAAGATGATACGTTGGCAACGGCAAACAGGAGGTCTTTCACAACATGGTTCCCAATTTTTACATTATCGTACCCCCAGACCCCAGTAGCCTTGGAATTATCGGCATAATGGATGGCAAACGGGTTCACAGAAGAATTTACGTGGAAAGTATCCGAGTTCTCCGTGGCGAAGGAACCATATGATGTACAAGTGTTAGAAGGAGTGAGACCGCCCTGGGATTGACTGGCGTCCTTAATGAGTGGCTTGAATGACCCACGACTGGAACCAGAGGTCTTTTTCACGTCTCTTTTGAATCTAGAAGTATCCAAACATTGGACATCGTTTGAAGGAATCCACAAGTCCGAGGAACCGGTGTCAATCACCACTGAAACTTTATCACCGTTAGAACCAAACTCAAGCTCTGTCTTGTAAAAGGTTTTCTCGTTGGCGAGCACTAACGAGACACTGTTATTCTTATCATCTCTTTTGATGAATTCAGGGTCATTTCCGACTGAATCGGCTTCCAAAGTGCCTCTATGGACACTGAAGTCAAGCCTCAAGGGCAAGACATTCTTTGCAGCAGACAAGGTTGCACATAATGCAACAGCAGCAACATTGACTCTCATTTCAAAGTCTTAGCTTGCGGCAGTGGTTGAGGGAAGAAGGAAAGTAATATTAAAAGGAATTCGTCACTCTTTTGTTTCCTTCTATATTTTTTTTATGCCTCATGATGTGCGGCACCATCTCGAGAACCTCCAAAATAATATTTAAACGAGCGAACAATGGAAGTGACACCATATTGTTCATTAGATAAGATCTAGAGCATCTTGGAACACAAGCTAAGCCCTCCCCTCCCCTCCGTGAATATTCAAACTTTGAACTGTTTTCGTTCAAATTTGGACGTGGGCCACAACAACCTTCGTAGGGTATAAGGAGAGTATCCTCCACCACTAGAATGCATGTAGTGCAACGCGGTGGAATCACTCGTAGATGAGTCATGCATACTAAGATGTATTAGACAGTGGGCTATAAATGGGGATGCCTCATATGGTTGGCTCTTTTTTTCAGGTATAGATGTAGGTATGTCATAATTGTGTCAAAGTTAATTTTTCTGGCTCAAAAGCTTATTTAATGAAGGCTACGATATTTTGAGAGCTTTTGACACATTCGCATTCCTTACAGAAGATTCACCATTACGAATTTACGAAAAAGCCTGTTCTTTTGAGATCTTCTAATCTAAGCCCCGCTCGATAAGGAAATGATAATGATACACACACGTAGAGAAACTTTCTGATTATAAGTAGATAGAGCTATAATTCCAAGATAATTTCTAGAAAGTAGAGTTGAAGAATGTGGTTATCAGTTTGTGGATTGATGTAGATATTCGAAGAAAAGTCAGGGTGTGCTTTATTGAAATTATAAATGTTTAGATCTAACCATAATCGAAAACAGAAGGGTCATACTAAGTAGACAATAATGATTTACGAATTGAAAGAATTAAAACACTTTTGAAAACTTTAGAAACCTTTAAAAGACAATAGAACGATTTTAGAATACTGTAAAAATACTCTTACTTCATACTTTTACTTCTAAGGAATATCCTTGAGGCTTACTATTGTTTAAATGTGGCTGATAATCCGTTAAGATAACCCTCTCTCGTCACCTATTTGTACTATTTTATCATATTATCTATTTTGATCTATACTGATATCACAACAGGGCAACAATACTAATCGCCCCTAACCACATAGCCAAGCTGATGGTTGGGAATTTATTAATTGACGAAGCAAGAGACAATTTAGGTTCATTTGAATTGGTTGCGGTAGATTGAGGGTCAGTGGAAGTTATAGAACCAGACATGATCTTGGCGGTTGCCCTTGGGTTGGACAGATCATAGGATGTCATATAACTTGTAGAAGAATATCCAGGAGCAGTGGAAGCCCTAGGGATACTATCAGAAATAATCTCAATATCTTCTTCATCTGTATACTTGGCTTGTGCAAGTGATATTGTGTCATTTTCCAAGTCATACACCACATAGGCACTAGTTAAAAAGTTATCACCCAAAACCATGTAGTCTGGGTTCAGGGGAAACACGGCCAAATAGCATAATCCAGCAGATTGTATGAGGAAGTTTCCATATGGAACTGAAATGACCGCCCCGCTGAAATTAAAATTAATTCTAACATTTGGATCACTAGAACATGGAATATTGTAAGCACGAGAAGCCTTGGAATATACCCCACCCATGGCTTTACCAAGTTGATCTATCAAAGATTGTGGGAAGTATGAAAGAGTGCTACCAGAATCCAATAGCACTGGATACAGGTTCGTTGTTACAGTAGTAGATTCTCCATAATTTTCAATGATGATCCCACTCAGGATAATAATGAAACGGTTTGGATCGGGATAATACCCACTATCTACCCCAACAATCGGCACAGTTTGTAGTTGGCCCTCGTACTTCGCATGGTCCACTGCTCCAAACAAAACAGATCCAGTCTGATATTGTGGGGAATTCAAATATAACGAGTAGGCTTTTTTTTGAATTAGTCCATAATCTTTTAACTTCATGGGCAAGTTTTGGTATTCATACCCCAAGATGGAGTTAATACGGGTAGTCTCCAAACTGGGGTAGCCAAGACCGAGAACTCCGATGGCACACGATGATTGGTTCGCCACAGCAAACAGAAGGTTATTAATGGTAACTTGTCCTATTTTCACGTCGTCATAGCCCCAAAATCCTACAGCTCTTGTACTATCAGAATATTCGACGGTGAATTGCTGTGCTGACGAATTTACATGGAATGTATCCGAGCCTGCCGTGGTAAACGATCCATATTGCGTACATGTGTTTGATGGTGCAAGTTTATGTTCATCTCTAGCTTTGGCGTCCTGGCTCACGCCGTATATCTCACTAATTATATCATGCTTATTGAGGTCTCTTTTCCTCCTCATGGCAGGTGTTAGATAGCACTGGACATCACTAGATGGGACCCATATATCAGATGAACCCGTATCTACAATCAACGAAACCTTATCACCTTGAGAACCAGCCTCGATAGTGGACATGTAGAAGGTTTTTTGATTGTGAATTTCTATCGAAATGCTGCCATTCGTACCGCTTCTTTTAACGAAATGAGGCTTGTAATCCACCGAATGGTCTTCTTTGGAACCTCGGTAGACATTGAAATCAAGTTTTAACGGTATCACATTTTTTGCTACCACCAAAGCCGCATAAGTTATAGAGGTAGCAACATGAAGTTTCATGACTTTGTGAATATAGTTACGTGTCGAATGAAGTAGTCGTTACAGAACTGTAGAAGTAGAAATAGAAGATGTAATGCCATGCGTGAAGTGTATACAGTATCTGATCTGAATACCAATTTGTTTTTTTGAAAAATAAAAGAACTCGTTTCTTTTTCTTACGAGATGCATATACGGGGCTTTACAATGAAGAGTAAATAGAATACGGTAACGGCCTTTGAAAGTCTACTACCTACTGAAAGAATAGTTTGTGTTTGATTTTTTTTAATTTGTTTTCTTGATTTCTCTTTAGCTCTGAAGTCTATGTATCATGGAACTAAATAGTCCCAACGTGGAGGAAGGGAACATTTTTTGTTTGTAATATACGAAACTTGAGTCCTGAGCATGTGAGGATAAAAGACTGACCACAGTAGGACCATGAAGCTGGTGCAAATTCCTCGCTTCCGGAGGCCATCCACGTTAGAAGGTAGAATGTAGACTTACGCATGTATAAACCATTACTCTTACTATTTTTCAGAGAGAATACCTATTGTATTGATACCCACTTCCCACATGGATTGAAACAGGCTCAGTCTATTTTTGGGGCCCATTTAGTCGCATAATAATTATTTTTCTCGTTTACTGTCACAATAAGAAACTGTCAAAAATTCTCCTTAAAGTTAAAATGCCGTAAAAATAAATTCAAAAATGTCGTCACACAAATTACATAAGTCATAGTCTTTTTTTAAACGTGGCGGAGAGGTACAGCAACTATTCCATGGGTAAAATGCGATATAAGTCGAGATATACATCACTAATTTGCCGTTCTCAACGCTACAAGAACGAATAGTAATTCCCCATCGATATGAACCGATAGAGGAAACTAATTATTGTTAGAGAGAGATGAACATACTCCTCTCCATCATATTCAGGCTGTTTGTTTACCAGGTAGTCGTAATAATTTTTATAGTATTTTTTAGTATTTTGTATCTTTTCTTTTTTTGAGTGGGGTACTCATAAATGAAGATAAAATTAAAAGTACCCACTCAATTCAGAATACCTTACTTCTACTACCTCGATTAGTCTAATAGCTAATTATTTCTAAACTGATTTCTTTCTGTCACCACCCTTTTCAATGGTATATTACGTGCATGACAATGGTGAACAAAATAACAATTTTAAACCCTTTTTGCAGCAAAAAATGAGAATTATAAATATAAAGTGATTCAACCCACGTAAAAAGAAAGTACATGCTCAATACTTCAGTTAATTATTTTTGGACGGTCACTTTTTGTACCCCTACAATCCTGCTGATTTATACAATGTCCTTCCCTCTATGTTTTTTTTTATGTCAATAATTGTGGTAAGCTGGAAGTAGCGATATATTCTCAAAACGCTCACACACGACCTAACCATATTTGGTTCCCCGCAAAATTTGCTGTAGTCTGATCCTCAACCACAATAATATTTCAACATCTCAAGACACGTAAAATTGTATTGTTAATATAAATAAACAAAGTGTCCGATCATAATAAACAGTTGACGAGCGTTCCCTGTGATGCAAAGAGCAAAAAAAAAACAAGTAGAGATTAATCTAAAACATCACTTTTGATGTATGAACGAGACACAGTGAAACCAACAACTGAGCACACTATTGAGGGTCTCCAGGCGATCCTACATGGTACATCCAGTAATTTCGTGAACGGCATATCTATAAGATTCGGTAATAATGAGATTTAGTAGATTTCCGCGCGACGACTGCCAAGGAGAAACTTCTCTTTTGAGAATAAGCGCCAATGTAGAAAAGACATTTCTGGATCACAACAGAAAAAAAAAATAGAATGTGTGCCAAAATAAAATACAAGAACAGGGGATTCTAGTGACGTAAAACCAAGAATTATTCGCCAAGCGATAGGTCTAATGGTAGAGAGGCCTTCCCAAGGATTCTTATCATTTAATGATGACCACAAGAACTTGAATCGCTAAACCTCCCCAGGAACAGCTCAGCCGACCTATTTCTCCTTTTTCTTGGCGAAAGAAGTTGAACTATTTATAATATTTTTTGATTTAAACGTAGCGATGATAGTCTTCTGTTTGTAAACCAGTAGGCCAGAGACATCAATGAAGATATATAGCCTTGTAACTTTGGGCCTCACTGTGTGTGTCCAGGCGTTATCGTTGGATATCAACGACAAGGACTCGATTTGTGAAGCAGCAGCAGCTGTTGCCAATGGTCAATGGAATTACTACGAGGGACTCAAATATGGAGGAACAGTTGGTATGTTCACCTACCCATACTATTGGTGGCATGCTGGAGAGGCTTTCGGTGGTCTACTTGACTTCTATACATTCTGCCAGCCGGACAATAAGACTCTCTTTGACCTTCTCTTCCAAGGAATGTACTACCAAAGAGGTGAAGGTAACAACTATATACCCGCCAACCAGTCTATGACGGAGGGTAATGACGATCAAGGTGTTTGGGGGTTGGCCATCATGGGGGCGGTAGAACGTAATTTCACAGACCCAGAAGATGTGAGTTGGTTGGAACTCACTCAGGCTATATATAATACAATGAACTCCCGTTGGGACCCGTCCACCTGTGGAGGTGGACTCAGATGGCAGATCTTTACCTGGAACTCTGGATACGACTACAAGAATGCCATTTCCAATGGATGTCTATTCCACATTGCTGCAAGACTTGCTCGGTACACAGGAAATATAACATACGCAGAAACTGCAAATAAAGTTTGGGATTGGATGGAAAATGATGTTAAACTTATTTTTGAAGATACAACCCCTACTGGGAAGAAGGAAATGAGAATCTATGACGGAACTAAGATTGCAAACAATTGTGGAATCATCACTAGAACAAAGTGGTCCTATACATACGGTGTTTTCATGTCTGGCTGTGCATATATGTACAACTTTACGTCCAAGAACGGATCAAGTGAAGAGCTGGAAAAATGGTTAGTACGTACAAATGAAATTCTTGAAGCGTCTGCATTCTTTTTCAATAATACTATCATGACAGAGATGTCATGTGCGCCAGGGAATCATTGTAATAACGATCAAAGGTCGTTCAGATCACTTTTCTCACGTGGGTTAGCCTTGACTGCAGTCATGGCACCTAGCACGTATGATACCATTAGACCGTTGATCGAATCTAGTGCACAGGCAGCAGCACAATCATGTTCTGGAGGTACCGATGGGGTTACATGTGGAGAGAATTGGTCTGCCGATGGTTGGGACACAAAATTCGGATTGGGGGAACAAATGTCCGCTTTGGAAGTGATTAATGGTCTATTGGGACTGACATATGATGTGGCACCACCATATACATCAACGAATGGTGGATCTTCAAGATCAAATCCTAATGCTGGCTTAGATACAAAGATTGTAACGAATAGGAATATTTTGACAATTGCACAAAAGGACAAAGCTGGAGCAGGAGTGTTGACCGCTCTATTATTACTAGCCATTATTGGTGGGTCTATCTGGATGGTTATTTAAGTAGTTGAAGTAGGTATTTACAACTAAAAGAGCCCTCATTACAAAGAACACGCATATTGAATGAGACAATTGAAAGTAACTGTATACCACCATATTTTATTGAAA
Organism: [Candida] anglica; assembly: GCA_963924405.1. Taxonomy (NCBI): domain Eukaryota; kingdom Fungi; phylum Ascomycota; class Pichiomycetes; order Serinales; family Debaryomycetaceae; genus Kurtzmaniella; species [Candida] anglica. The sequence continues at coordinate 1,842,127 of OZ004259.1, read as the reverse complement.
TTTGAAAGTATTTCGAAGAATCTCAGCAAATCGATACCAGAACACTACATAATGTTATAAAAAAGATCTTCATTAATAGGAAAGTGAATTTGGAGTCTTCAGGTAAACGGCCGATAGAAATTATTGTCATCCAGTTGGCTGCACTCGAATATATTATGTGTGGTTGAACAAAGGTGAATAACACTTTGTAGCTCATAGAGAGCAAGTCAAAACTCCATACAATTGGAGAATTTCATTGGATAGTAGCTATTCATATACGAATTGAATTAATTGATAGGACGTAGAGCCGGATTACCAGCTCTATGAAAGTTTGCAACCTTGTGCCACGTGACTAGTAAGTACTTTTCATCAATGACTTAAACAAGAAAAAGGTAGACAATGTAAAGACTCAGAGAGAGACTCATAGCAGTCATATGATATTTTCAGTTAAAAATACTCCCCATTCATTGAAGAGAACAAGAAATTTTCTTTTTTAGCCATTTTATGGTCGATTTTGATTTGGGTAATTTGGTATGTCCTTGATCCCACTTAATTGAAAGATCGGATATAACCCTTTTTGGAACAAAAAGATAGGTTTGTAATCCCACGACTGTTTGTAGAAGAGAGTTACCAAAGACTACGCAGGGGTATTTCAGTTGACCCGTAGAGAGATGAGGGGCCAGGAAAAGGGGTTATATAGAGAGATTGCCCCTATTTAAACTTTATTTAACCTGCCCTAACTTGGTAGAATAATGGCCCCACCGTGAGTATTGGGGCAAGAAAATGGCTCATCACTTGGAGGATAAGAACCGTCCTTTCTCTTTTCTCTACAAAGGTGACTTCGCTCACCAAGTAATTCAATTAATACTAATGTTTACTACGCTGTCCCTACTTGTAAAGATAAAACCTAACAGCTATAGCTTGGGACAACTCAACAATAAAAAATGAACTAAATTTAACTTTATTCTAAATAAATCACAATTTAGTTTTACTTAAAATAGTTTAATTGAAACAAAAGTAATAATAAAACTGTCATTTATACCTTAAATTATATGTTTTTTTTTTCTTCCATTGATATATAATGTATGTTTTTTGTATATCACTTCACATAAATATTTTAATTTGTATCATATACATTGATTAATAGCAATAGAAGAAAGATAAAAAATTATCTCCTGCTTTCATTTTATCTCTTCTTTTACGATATATTAACATCCTTTTCTTCTTATCAAATACCAAATTTCACCTCCGCATTTCTCTCCTGAAACTAAATTCTTCATTAGTCCTACACGAAAAACCTTACTTACGAACAGATATGAGAATTGAATGTTAATATATATGATAAGTATAAACATTAACAAAGCTTAAGATATGATTTTATTTCAAGAAATGATATGATCTTGAAATAGGAACGTGTTCAAATTGCTCTGTGGCATTACCATAGAGAGAATGAATTACTATTTAAGGATAAGGTATCCCCACAGTATATATATATTTATAGCATTATAAGTAGCAGTTTCATTAAAAAGGTTTCAATTTACATTATACAACATAGTATATTTCTAGTCCATCTACCCTATCCTATATTGTATATACATATTATACAAACTACGAATTTGCATACCAAAAGTACTTTAATCTTATACTATTTATAAGCCTCAAACTAATTTTGGCACACATTCAACAATTTAGGGAATCTTGAAGTGCTAACCAGATGAGACAAGATTTCGTACAAAGACTTCAGGTTTTTTTGGTAACTATACTGATGTTAGTAATAGTAATTGTTATACTTAGAAATGAGGCTGCCGGAAACAATAAAGGCCAGGTAGTTGGCAATAGTAACACCGCCATACAGAAAAGACATTACAGTGATGATAGGGGTGAATTGGTATACAGGTATCATGATGACGATGGTTGGTCAGAAGAAGAATTAGTAGATTATGTTGAGTTAAACAAGCGAAATACATGGTGGACCAAGACAGCCGGATCTGTATCATTGACATTAGCTGTGGCAACGGCAGGTGCTGTTGCTTATGCGCCTGCATTCTTCTTAGGCGGGATAGGAGCTATTATATTGGGACTATTGTTAGCAATAACATTTGTTACAGGACAATATTCAATATGGGGGAGCCTGTCATACAAACGTAGTATGTCACATGTCTATTCAGGTCAATACATGGGTGCTGATGCCACGTGTAACCATATGTACTACTACAACGTCACGCACAATTTGGGGAATGGCATACATAATGTATTGTCAAACAATGGTTTACATAATTATACCGCGTTTACTATAAATTCAACTAGTGGCAGTCTGCCAGGTTTGGTACACATGAATTCAACGTTAGGCAGTCATCTAATGAAGACATTTAATGGATATACTATAACAGATTTAGTGAATGACATCGTGCAACAACACTCTTCTAATTGTACTGGTGAATGTCATTTGGAAAAGATGTATGGTAACAAGACCGTTAGAAATGTAAAGAGATCAACTCCGTTTCAGATTAATTGGTCAAGTTATAACTATGACTTATGGCTGACATCAAATTTTGGCAATGAAGTGGGCGGCCCAGACTTTGATGGCAACGCACTCGAAAATGACGTGAACGATGGTTATTCCGATGTGGGTTATCCTGACACATGGAAATATTGTTTGTGTGTATCTGATGATCCTGGACAGGACTATGATGACATTGGAGATTTCATGGGCTCTGCAGGTGAGGTCTATTTCAATACTTATGGGGGAGTGGATGGCTATTGTAATGATTTTCATTGTGGTGCCCAGTGTTCACTGTGTTCTTTTCAAAACAAAAGAGACACTGTGTTCTCGTACGATAAATGATAGTAGCATAGAGGTGAAATATATGCTGTAGGCATATATATACGAGTGGCACAATGTGCTGTGTGGTTAACATCAATATCGGCAGTTATAATTATTATTATGTAGATGGGACGTATGCGTTTACGAGTGAAGGTAGGCGTGTAAGAAGTGAGATAGTGTGAATTATAAACAATAATTAGGAGACATGAGATACGCCGATGAGGTGTAATAATGGCTAATAAGGATAAAAGGAAATGTAATGAAATAGAAGAAAGGAAATGAAACCATATGAGTCTTGTATTTGCAACCAATTCAAGCTGCAATAACCGTGGTAGTCCAAGGACCATCCAAATTTGGACATTGACTACAATATATGTAGAAATGGTCTCTTAAGTTATTAAAATTATCTTCAAGGTAAATGGGGCACTTGTTGACGTTAGTCTGCCTAATCCTACCCTCCAAGATTATTTGCAACCTGTATCACGTGACTTGCCAAGTACACTTTTATTCAGTTGATGAAAACGGGAAACTAGTTTGAAGAAGGATATGATAGATAGAAGGAAATAGTAAATAATAACCACAGAATCGATATTATGATATATTTTGGTAAAAATAATCTCTATTCCTTGAGTAACAATGGATTTAAAATTTTTGGCTGACTTTTGTCCAAATTAGTAGATTAAACAGAGTGTTTTTACAAATCAATAAGCCGCCTGCGTAGCGTAATGGTTAACGCGTTTGACTTCTAATCAAAAGATTGCGAGTTCGACTCTCGCCGTGGGTTCTTTCTTTTTGCGATTTTATTTTGAAATCCTTTTTTTTTTTTTTTTGTTCAACACCCCGCACTTCACCTGTATAGGTTGAGGAGTTCACAAACTGTAAATCAATAATTAATTGTTATTTTGACCCACATTAAATATAGAGAGATATTGACCTTTACTGTGGTTAAAGTGGTATATAATGAATGAAGAGTTAGATCTCTCTGAGAATAAAAGGAAACAGTCAAAGACTGCAGTTCTTACAGAAGAGGAGAAAAAGGTATGTCGGACTTCTATCCAGGTGGTTGTGAACAGAAACATAACTAACAACATAGGCACATCACATTGCTTCGGAGCAGAAGAGAAGAGAGAATATACGTTCTGAATTTGACAGGATCGTGAGCTTGACGCCCACCTTAACGTCACTGGAAAATCGGTCGGAGTTAAACATATTGACAAAGTCCGCTGATTATATTGATAAATTGAAAGAGGAAAATGAAAAATTGATTGCCCTGTGCAGAGCACGAGGGATTAGTGTACCCGAAGAGTTGATCTACAAGGGTCCTAGCTCTCAAATTTAAGTTTGTAATATATGATAATGAAGAAATGATTGGTTGTAAGCCGAAGGGACAGCAACATATGCATCTGTAGCCATCGCAAGTAAGTGGTAAATGCTGTAGAATTACAACAGTCCAAGACTGGGAGAGTAGTGGTTAATTAAACAGATAAGAACTAAACTAGAACAACTTATCAATACACGGCGACAACTCTATACGTAATGTCTATTATATTATTCTTCTTCTTATTATTATCATTATCTATGAGTAGTACTTCCATACGACCCCAAATTTGAATGAAGTACCGTTGTGATCGTATACATTATCAACGGGTGTAAATTCAACCTGTTTGGAATCCTTCAAGCTTCCAATATGTGTCATATTGGCCAAAATTTGAACTTTTCCTGAAGCCTTTCGAAGGAAGTTATCAATTTCAGTGTGATCGTTGGAGAATGTAGTCGTAGCAAAGAGTTTCCCTCTGCCAATATTTTGGACAGCAGTAGCAGTCATTGAAGTTTCTTTAAGAATCAAGTCTACCTTAGATCTTTCCAAATTAGATCTATCTATATATTTTTCTTCTTCGTCATCATCTTCATACATCCCAACGATATTTTCGTAAGAAAACCCGCCCCATTCGATAGTAGCACCCCTAGGTAATTGCTTGACTTGAACGATGACAAGAGTACCGTTCTGGTTACCACCAACGGAACTGATATACTTGTCCCAAGTTGCACTAGCAAGTTGGACGCTAGTACTATCAGTCACAAAACAAATTATTGAACCTATTTGGCACACTTTGATCAATTCCATAACTCTGTGTAAATGTTGTAACGAAAGAGCAGAATCTATGATTGTAGCCCCAGATTCTTCCAGATTCAGTGGTAAGAAATCCATAGTTGAAGGTATAAGAGGGATTTGTCCAGATAAGCTCGCCAGGAGATAGTCTGGGTGTCTTTCCACTATACTTTGAGAGTATGGCCCGATATTATGTGGTGCCCAATATGATCTAGATCTGATATGAATACCTTCTTTCGAGAGCGGACCGCCCCCACTAGCCAAGATAACTTCACATGATAATTGAACGAGTGTTTTTTCTGGGAGTTCCGTGCCCACACATATTCTTGAGGGTGGAAGGTAATACTCTTCGAAAAACTTTGCGTAAACATCATTAATCTGAGAAAATTGTGACATATCCGAAAGCAATAAAGTAACATGTTTAATATAGTTTACAGATAGATTATGTTCATCAAGTAATTTTTTGAGTTGTTCAAAAATTGACAAGGTTTGCAATTGAATTGTCAATTCCTTAGGGGAAGTCAAGTTTGAAATGTAAAGAACATCTGGAGTTGATACAACCAGAGTGACATTGGAAACTCCAGTAGACTTGACAATATTTGAACATGTAGTGGATGGTTTTGTTTCACTATTTTCTAATTCATCTTTAATTTCTTCAAACATCTCATCCAATAAACTTGGACTTTCCAACATATCTTTCGAAACTTCTTCCTTATCTTCAAGTTCAACCTTGATCCGTAAGTATGAAACATCGTCAGTAGAATCGGCAACCACTTCTTTGTGTACTACAACTAATCTCTTTTTGAAAAATGATGCATCCAAGACAATTGTTTCAAATTCACCGCCTTCTCCACAAATATGAACATCGTACATTTGGTTTAACTTGATAAGTTGTGGATACAATTGTTGAATCGATTTCCCCAAATGGGTCTCATTCAAACCAATGGCTGCAACTTTGATGATACGTGCATCAAGTCCACTATTACACATTTCTCCCATAAGTTCAAGTTGATTACGTTGCCACAAATACGTCAATGAAGTAAGTCCTAGACGCCCACATACACTCTCAACTCTTGTTCTTTGATAATGCGACAAAATAGCTCCACAACTTACCCCTACAACTTCTGGATGCTTCTGTTTAATTAGGTCCAAAAGGATGTACAAGTCTTCAATTTCATCCTCCTTTGTCTTGGAGTATTCTAAATGTTGGTTCTTAGACGTACCAGATATCTTTTGTCTATATAATGGTACCCCAACACATTCAGAATAAGAATCGATGATGTCATGACCCACCGTTTGAAACATAAATGAATCTATCTCATCTCTATCTGGTGCTGCCGGGTATAAGTTTGCAAGGGCTATAAGCTCATGACCCTGTGAAATACAGTGATGTATATTGTAAAAGGAATCCTTTCCTCCAGATATAAGCGCTACGAATTTCATCTCGGTATCCTCTAAATCGCTATGTAATCTGAAGATTGATAGCCATCTTTCTATATGTGGAACTGATCCATATCGATGACTAAATGCAGGATCAACAAATACCATACCCAAGTTGAGATATCCGGTACATAGCATATGAAATTACGCAGTCACATTGAAGACATCCCATCTCAAAAATGGATTGCATACAACGATTGTTTTTTTTTTTTTTTTTGGATTTTCAAAAATTTTTCACTCGAGCGCGGAAATATAAAAGGAGTGAAAAATCTACTTTTTATAATATTTCAAATTCTTTTCTCTACAAGTAACAGATAGTCAACATGCCTCGTATGTACTACAGTTTACAAATTGCTATACAATGGTGTAGTCCGTGAAACACGTTGCGAAAGCTTTGTGTACTCATGTCGACCGCCAGAGGTTCGGGACCTCATTGAATTATTGGAGCTTATTTGCGTAACTGAACCCCCGACACTTCAGTTAGGCATTTAAAAATAAGTCTCATGGTTGGAATATAATGGAAGAATGCGTGTGGATTGTTGCAGGATTTTTATTTCTGTCATTCATTCAATTTTATTTTTCATTAAATGTCTTGTACCATGGATACTTACGCTCCATTTCCGTAATTCAATGTAGTTCCCAACCTTGTAAGCATTTGAATAACCTGATTTTAACTTTTCAATGAACTCATTCTAACATATTTTAGGTGCTCCAAGAACTTACTCCAAGACTTACTCCGTCCCAAAGCAACCTTACGAATCTGCTCGTTTGGACGCTGAATTGAAGCTCGCTGGTGAATTCGGTTTAAAGAACAAGAGAGAAATCTACAGAATTAACTTCCAATTGTCCAAGATTAGAAGAGCTGCTAGAGATCTTTTGACCAGAGACGAAAAGGACCCAAAGAGATTGTTCGAAGGTAATGCTTTGATCAGAAGATTGGTGAGAATCGGTGTCTTGTCCGAAGACAAGATGAAGTTGGATTACGTCTTGGCCTTGAACCCAGAAGATTTCTTGGAAAGAAGATTGCAAACCCAAGTTTTCAAGTTGGGTTTGGCTAGATCCATTCACCACGCCCGTGTCTTGATTTCCCAAAGACACATCGCTGTTGGTAAGCAAATCGTCAACATTCCATCTTTCATGGTCAGATTGGACTCCCAAAAGCACATTGACTTCGCCCACAACTCCCCATACGGTGGTGGTAGAGCTGGTAGAGTTAAGAGAAAGAACCAAGGTAAGGGTGAAGATGCTGCCGAAGACGAAGAATAAATTATTTAGTTTGGATTGAAAGGTGTCATTTGGCACGGTAAAAACAATATATAATTTCTCTTAATTAATTGTAACATAGTAAAAAGAAGGTAATCAGGATATTAGAATGATAAACATGTAAGAGGTGATAGAGATAGATGAAGGGAAGAAGTGTATAAAAGCTAGATATAACTCGATATATGGAACAAATTACATCCCCTACATATCTACTATCAATGTAAATACTATCGAATTGATCGTATTTTTAATTATTATATTAATTTAAATCATACTTTAGACATTTTTTCAATATTGTAGTGATCGTATAGTCTTCCCACTCATACTTAGGTGATGGTCTAACACGGATTGAATATTCATTCTCACACGTGACTATTAGGGCTTCGCCCTAGATTACACAAAACCTTCAAAAATGAAAATTTTAATTTTCGCTCGCACTTTTTCAAACAGGGCAATCTATATACAAAAATTTGGTACAGATTTGATTTTGATACTTGAAGAACATATACAAAAATGGGTAAATCGTATGTGTCACCTAGGAGGGAACAAGGGAGACGAAAGAAATGACTAGACAACGGAAGGAACTCCGTTTAATCTATGTACAACGAGGGAGTGATGAAATAGACATCTTTTTGTAGACGAAATGCCATCGGATGATGAAGTTGTCGTTATGAACAATAAGTGGACCTGTGATATTCAAGAGTTGTAGAGGAACTAGAGAGTCAATGATGGACTTCTAGACGGATACGTGGGAATGAATAAACCATACGTGAGAAGAATACATTGCCTGAATAAGTCTATGGACAAGGTCCAATATTTCTCCAATATTTTGTCAACATCACCAGCACATAGTTCTAGTCTATCATTTCTATTGAAACCTTATAAATTTCCCAAATTCATTTTGAATGATTACTAACAATTCTTTTTTAGTCGTGGTTACAGATCCGGTACTCGTTACGCTTTCCAACGTGACTTCAAGAAGCATGGTGCCATTCCATTGTCCACCTACTTGAAGATCTACAAGGTCGGTGACATTGTTGACATCAAGGCCAACGGTTCTATCCAAAAGGGTATGCCACACAAATACTACCACGGTAAGACCGGTATCGTTTACAACGTTACCAAGACTTCCGTTGGTGTTATCATTAACAAGGTTGTTGGTCACAGATACCTCGAAAAGAGAGTCAACTTGAGAGTTGAACACGTTAAGCACTCTGCTTGTCGTCAAGAATTCTTGAACAGAGTCAAGTCCAACGCTGCTTTGAAGAAGGAAGCCAAGGCCAAGGGTGAACAAGTTCAATTGAAGAGACAACCAGCCAAGCCAAGAGGTGCTTACGTTATCTCCACTGAAGGTAACATTCCTCAAACTTTGGCTCCAGTTCCTTATGAAACCTTCATCTAATCGTTTTTGTTGGTATATAGTACAATAAAAATGCATAAAGTAAGAGATAAAAAGCGAAAAGAATGTAGAGAAAGAAGAGTATATTAATATTTGATTTATTATTTTATTTTTTGAAGATTATTTATGGCGTCCTTTATAAAGAATCATGTAGTAACAAACCCCCCGGTCAATCAATCAGATAATATATATGACAATACACCTGTTTCATACCATAGTTTTGTACGTAAGAACCTTATATGTCCATCCATTTTTAAGTAGACTATCATCTTTGTGTCATGGTGCGTACATGCACTCCGAGACCTAAAAAACGGGGCCCAAAAGGTGGTATGAAATGAATAGGTGTCACCTATTGAAGTATACTCAAATCTCAAAATGTCTGATCTGGAGATACTTAGTGATGGTGTAGGGTTAAAGCCACCGAGTTCCAAGATAGAGGAACCTTCCATAGTAAATGAAACCGCAGTAGAACACGAAAAGCAAGATCTCGAATCTACTATTGTTACCAAATCACAATCTGAAGAACAACCTAAACCAAAGGGGAAATCTGATGTTTTCAGTAAGGCACTTGAAACATGGACAGATATAGATCTCCCATCGCTTCAAAAAAGATTGGATGATCAAGGAATTGAATTGAAGGAAGATCAAAAGAAATCACTTCTTTTAAGAAAGAATTTAGCACAAAGAACCAAAGAATTTAAGAAATTATCCGATGAAGAGAAATTAGAACAATTCAAATCATTACTTAAACTCTATCAGAATGAAATTGATTCACTTACTAATAAAAAGAAGATAGCTGAGAATTATTTTTTTGGAATTTATCGACTTATTGCCGAAGCACCAGATCCAAGACCTTTATTAGAAATCTCATTAGATGCTGTGATTGAATTCAGTGAAATAGATGAATTAAAGGTACAAATTGACCGATTACAAGATGAGCTTTCACGCAAGGCCGATTATGATCAATTGAAACAAAGATTGATCCGTAATGAACAGAAACTGGCTGAGATATTAAGTAATCAATTGAAGGCCAAGGAAGCTGAATTTAAGGCAGTTATCGAAGAGAAGGAACTGAATTGGAATGAAAAGGAATTAGCATACAATAAACAAGTGAAGGATGCTAGACATAAGATTGAAGAATTACGTACCTCTAATGAAGTTGCAGCATTACAACAACTCAATTCCAAGGCTAGTGGAGAAGAAGGATCACCAGCATCATCAGCAGCTGTATTAGCTGAGTTAGAAATTGTTTCTAGAGATGCAGAAACTTCTAAACAACGGATTTTTGAATTGGAAAAAAGAAATGAATCATTAAGAAGAGATCTTTCTAAAACACAAAATGAATTAGAAAGTCAAGCATTAAAGGAAGAATTCAAGAAGAAAGTTAGCGAATTAGAAGGAGAAAATGCATTATTGATTGCCAATTTAGATCAAACAAGAAGAAAGTTGGATGAAAGAACTGAACGTCAAACCATTGAAGTGGAAAATTTAACCAAACAATTCAATCAATTGAGTCAAGAAACAATTAAATTAAAGGAAAAGCTTGATAAAACTAGTGATTATGATGAATTAAAGCAAGAGAATCAATTGATGAAACAAATTGAATTTGGACTAGATGCAGAAGATGAAGATCAAGAATCCAAAGATGGTGAAGATATAGAAGATTCCAAGGGAGTTAAGAGAGGGCTCAATTCTATAATGGTAGTAAGAAATAAGGAATTAACTCTGGAATTGGCGGATTTAAGAGCAGAACATGACTCGATGGTTAATAAAATTCAAGAACTCGAACAAGGACTTGCTAAAACAAATGAAGAATTGATACAAACCCAATTATTAAATGATCGATTAGAAAATGATCTTGCTGAAGTACAAGATGCATCAGGAGGGGCAGTATCTAATAATGGAGGTAATGCAAGATTTAGTGACAATATGTCGATTATTTCTGGAGTCACTAAAATGACTGGGATTGGAGCAGGAAGTAATAAAACTCGTAGGAATGGAAGCATTACTGGAGCTTCAACTATTATGGAGGATAATTCAATTCTTCCAATCATTACCAAACAAAGAGATAGATTTAGAGATCGGAATGCAGAACTTGAAGAAGAAATCAAGAAACAATATAATTCTATCAGTGATTTGAAGAGACAAATGAATACTTTGAAAAAGGATAATGAAGAATTATATGAACGTACTAGATACCTTGCATCATACAGAAATGAACTGACATCATTTGGATCGCGTAATACCAATGGTAATAACAACAGACGACTTTTAGAACCAAAGACTAATGTTCTGGATCTTGAAAACCCATACCAAGCTAGTTATGAATCAAAATTACATCCAATTGAACAATTTAGAATAAGAGAGCAAGAAAGAATCAACTCAAAACTATCTCCATTAGAAAGACTATTCATTTCATTTTCAAGAGCTATTTTAGCTACCAGAACTACACGATTATTATTTGTGATCTATTGTGTTGGGTTGCATTGTATTGTGATGCTTATCACCATTTATGCCATGGGGTTGAGTACACTGATGATTCCAGAAGTTGGGAAAAATATGAGCACTGGAGGAGTTGCTAGTGGATTGACTGGTTCATCTGACGTATTGGCAGATATTGTGGAGACTATTTAACGAGAGAACGGACCTTTCTTTTGATAATCAGATTCCACACTAAATATGTAATAATTTATGTATTAATTAATTTAGTACTGAAGTAATTGAATATTGTAAGGTGGAAGAAAACGATAGGAGACTATTTATGGTTCACTAGACTAACATTTACGAATTCAACAAGGTATCGCACCAATGCAGAATAACCACAGTTATTCCCATGCTAGATGTCAGATGCTAGATTTTAGGGTAATTACTATAACAATACCATAGATAAATATGAGGGAGTCTAAATCCCACCACATTATTTTTTTCTTTTTCTAGTCATGATAGCGCCGTACCCACATTTTTCCATCTAAGCCTTCTATTACTACATGTCAATACTTCCTTCATCCTTGGAGGAGATATTGTGGAATGAAAAGAAGCCTGCGACATTTAGAGTTTGGGTCATCATTTCTAAAAATAGTTAAAAAATAATTCTATGGACATTTAGTTTGATATAGGGGCAGAAAACACGGAGTACCTTAAATAATATCATTCTATCATATGGGGAATTAAATATAAACTGAGTATTATGATGTATTAAACGAGAAATAAAACTCTGTGATCTATGGAGATTAAATCACAGTAAGTTTTTTCTGTATCTTTACCAATCAAAGGGCACACCACAATCTTTGAGAAGTGTTTTAAAAAGTTTCTCCATGCCCCTTATCAGATCCAAATTCAACCTGTGGTATGTTATTCCACTCATTGGTCTAGTGGTGTGGTGGGGAATGTTAATTGCACTTATATCCTGCTGGATACTACAAGGCCGCCCAATCGACCCTATGGTCGCTATCGATAATCCACTTGACACACTGAACCCAGTCTTTGTATCTGACGTGGGTGCTACCAACCTTCAACCCTTATTTATCTCATGTACAGGCTTCCAGGCAATCTTCTTTGCAGGCACTCCCATCTTAGAACATTATCTCCGGTCATCATATGAACTTCAACCTTATATTTCTACTAAGCAACCATGGATTGTAATCTCCTCGATCGTCTGTGCGGTCATTGGTCAACTCGGAATCGTGTTCGCTTCTATCTTTAACACAAACTCGTTCCACACCGTTCATATGTCAATGTTGTGTATCTTTATCGTCTTTATCATTTTTTCCTGTATATTTTCCTGTTTCAATTCGTATATTTTCGGTTGGAATATCAGTCCAGATAATGAAGATGTGATTTCACGTCCACACCGGCGGCAAGTTCTTTACAAGATATCATATTGTTGTAAGTGCATTTGGCTCTTGGGGGCGATTTCCTGTGGAATTGGATATGGAGTCTATTTGTATATATATATTGTGGATTTGTCTGCTCGGTTTGAATGGATTCTTTTCTTTTGGTATGGTCTTTTGCCCTTGATATGGGCAGTTGATTTATTCGCATCCGCAATGAAACAAGAAAACTCATCAGAAAAAGATCCATTTGCAACATCCTTGGAACTTAATCATTCAACAGGCAATGATCAGGAAGCCATTCTGGAATGTGGGTCTTTCCGAAGATCCCCATAAAATGTTCCTACCTCAAAAGGGGTAACCAATTAATTTATTCATAAACCAGTGCCAGAATTCAATTAAATCTAGATGATAAATTGACTGGTACAAACTGCTTAATACAAATAATGTCAAAGATATATCGTAAATCACGTGTTGTAGTCAGCTTCCTTTTTTTATTTTATTTTATTTTTTTTTTTACTTTTATATAATCCCCCACATTGGGACTTGAATAGCAACAATTTTGAGACCTCCTTTATTTTTGCCACCAAATGTTTTACATAACTTTCTTTTTAGCAATACTAGTATTTATCATTTATACAAACACTAACATCATGGCCGAATCCAACAAGAAACTTACCCAAGAAGAACGCGACCAACAATTGTTTGATCCTAACAACATGATGGTTAACATGGGCGGCAAACTGGTTCCATTTTCTAAAATTAACAAACCTCACCATGTTGTGATCCAACCAAAGGACCATCAACCTCAATTTAATGCTGAGAGTTTCCCTGATGTTGAGCCAGAAGCCAAGGAAAGAGAAGCTAAGCTTGCTGCTGCTAGAAATCAGTAGGCCAATTTTTTATTGACCACTGTTTGTGTGTGATCACTCCTGACAGGTTCAGATCTAGAGTGAAAAGACAATACACTCTCTCAATTTCTAGTTCATATACAAAAGAGGAAAAGAAAAGGAAGAAAAAAAAACATACAAATATACTTCAATTGACCGAAGCAATCAAAACAACTCTTTCTATTTCATCATTTCCTTTGAATACAAATACTTATGATTAGCTTGTTCATTGTAGTCGATCCCCTTGTCACTCCATATTCTTGTGAGAGTTTTTTTATTTTTATTTTTTTTATTTTTAGTTAACTCCTTTCTGTTGTATACAGGGTCACTACGTATGTGTGTGTTTTTTTTTCCCGTTTGTGATTCAACAGTGTACTCTAATCATATTGTTTAGTGACTCCAACCAATATGATAGGATTACCTAGGAGGATTCTGCGTCTAGCAGGGTACTTGGGGCTATTCTTAGTTTTTGCCTTTTTTTTGGTAATTATTGCCAACAAACATGAGGAGATTTTATTTTATTTACCATCAAGATTCACTCCATCATTCTTTCAACCAGTAGCTAATCTGTTTATTATTGATATTGCTATTCGTAGTTGCATGAAACTCAATGCCAAGAGCCCGACCTGCGGGATACCCCCATTGGGTGGCATTGGAGATTGGACTAAATTGGAAAAAGATCTTCAATTGGGTAATTCATGGATGCATAAGAAATATTTATCATATAAAAGAGTTGAAGAAGAATTATTGAGTGGGAATATTAATGAAGAAGCTTCTACGAAACCTGGAACTGATACCGAGACCACCAAGAAGCAAGATAAACAGAAAAGGCTGTCTGATAATACCAAAGTTATTATAGATATTGCTATATCCAATCCTGAACTTGATACTAAAGTTAAGGGGAATTCTAAAAAGAAAATCCCCTTGTATGTATTGAGAGATTTCCATAATGATAAGGTCTATAACGATGACTCTCATAGAGAGCTTGTCGATAGTAAAAAGGCGGAAATGAATGGCGAACGTGTAGCTGTGACTTTAGATAAGGAAAAGGCAGCCCTGCTGAATATCGAGAAATATAATAAAAAAATTGAAGAAGAAAAGAAATTGAAAGAAGAAGAAGAAAAGAAATTGAAAGAAGAAGAAAAGAAATTGAAAGAAATGGAAGAAAAATTGGATGAACAAGACAAAGAAGCAGCAGAAAAGAAATTAAAAGAATCAATGGAATCCAATCCAGAAAAGGAAAAGGAATTGGAAGCTGAAGAACTTTTAAAAGAAGCTGAAGAAGATATAGAAGGTGTGGAAGATTTTGCAGAAAAGAAGGAAGGAGAAGAAAAGAAGAAGGATGAAGAAAAGAAGAAAGATGAAGAAAAAAAGTCCAAAAGATCAACTGCATCTTCAAGACATGAACTTGAAGTTGAATATACTATTCCTAGTGGTAAAGATCTTTCAGAAAGAGGGTGGATGCAAAAATCTAATGGGATTTGGGTAAGATACGGTTCAAGTAGTGACAAGAGAGCTATTACTGGGATCGATGTCTTATTCGGAGAAGATGCTGTTGATCCACGTCCAAACTGGAGCTTGATAAAACAGGGCTACTTACGTGATCTCAGCACAACCGATGACAAGCGAGCATATCTCAGTATCAGAAGAGGTCCGCGTGCAGACTACAAGTCTAAGAAGTACCAACCAGTCCTTAAAGTTAATAAGCAAACAGGCAAGTTCAAAATCTTACAAGTGGCTGATTTGCACTTTTCAACCGGTGTTGGTAAATGTAGAGACCCAGTACCTTTAGAACTGAAAGCTGGGTGTGAAGCAGATCCAAGAACGTTGAAGTTTTTAGAAAAAGTCCTTGACTTGGAAAAACCTGACTTTGTCGTACTCACTGGGGATCAAATATTTGGTGATGCAGCTCCTGATGCTGAAACTGCGATTTTCAAGGCTTTGAATCCATTTATTGCGCGTAAGATCCCCTTTGCTGTGACTATGGGAAATCACGACGATGAAGGTTCACTTTCACGGGAAGAAGTGATGGGCTTGTCATCAGCCTTACCCTTTTCATTATCATCATTGGGACCAGGCGAGGTTGCAGGTGTAGGAAATTATGCTCTTAACGTGGAAGGTCCATCATCAAAGAACCCTGCTATCACCATGTACTTTTTGGATACTCACAAATATTCACCTAATCCAAAAGTGAATCCTGGCTATGACTGGCTCAAGGAGTCTCAATTGAAGTGGTTGGAAAGTGAATATAATAGCCGAAAGAAGGCAATTGCTGCGTACTCGAAGATTCATGTGGCAATGTCGTTTTTCCACATCCCAATACCCGAGTATAGAAACACCAATAATCAACCATTGGTTGGTCAAAATCCCGAAGGAGTGACTGCACCTAGGTACAATACTGGAGTCAGATCAATCTTCCTGCGTATTGGAGTCAAGTTGGCGAGTGTTGGCCATGATCATTGCAACGATTATTGTTTACAAGATACACAGGATTCAGGAGCACCTAACGAGAGTAAGATGTGGTTATGTTATGGAGGTGGGTCAGGAGAAGGTGGATACGGTGGATATGGAGGGTACGTGAGAAGAATGAGAACCTTTGAGATCGATACAGCTTCAGGCATTATCAAGACCTGGAAGAGAAGAGAAGATGATGTGGATAACATTTTCGACGAACAGGTTGTTATTCAAGGTGGGAATGTTGTTAATAATGAAGCATAGTGATATATATGCATATATACGGAAATAATATCAAATCAAAAGAATATTGTAGTGTAAAAGTTTTGATGTGTAGATAAAAATTTATGTACCCCACAGAATAGTTTCGGCATACAAACGCGAATTTCCGGGCAATGCATAATTACGTCAGAGCTATTGTCACGATATAATTTCCGAGAAAATGTCCTTGAAAAGTGCATAGTCTGGACTCTGGACTATGCATACTATCCAGGGAGACCCGCGTCAATCTACAACCCCAGGTTTTACGAAAGTTTCACTTCCCCACATTTAACAAAGGTATAAGGTCACGCTGACAAAAGCAAGTGGAATCCCCAGGGACTGAGGTTTTTGAGAGGCTAACTCAAATTTTATATAGAGTAACTGACAGTAAGCTTCCGGGCGTTTCAGTAGCTACCCATTTCTCACATTTTCTTTCTTCAATGAGGGGAAAGTATGTCTTAGAATGTTTGTTTTTTTGAAGTATTTTGTTCATAAATGTGGGCCACACCATGACGGAACGGCGCACAAGAAAACTTGCCGCACAGAGTTTTTTTTTTTTTTTTTGACAATTTCCATTCTTGGCTCTTTGAAGTTGCTATTGTTAGGTGATCGAGATTCCCGGAATCATGGTCTATGTAAACATATAAATAGGTGGGGGGATCTACCCCGGGGATCAAAAATTACCGATAGAGTATTTCCAAAATTCACAGTACCAGTATAAGAATTTTGGACTTACATATATATTTTGCATCCAATGAGTAGTACTAGTTCTTCATTGAGCGAAAAGGCTGCAACTAAAGCCACCGTTAGCAATGGTCACATTCACTCATTTGTAGGATGTAAGGGAGAAAAGCTCAATTTTGCAGTCGCAGTTCTTGCAGGGGTTGGCTTTTTGCTTTTTGGATATGATCAGGGTGTCATGGGTAGTCTTCTTACATTGAAATCATTCACAGAAACATTCCCCGAAATGGATACTGGGGGAAACTCTGCCCTTCAAGGTGCAGTTATTGCCTTGTATGAAATAGGGTGTATGGCATCTGCGCTCTCAACTATGTACTTTGGAGATAAGTATGGAAGACTTAAATTGATTTTTATTGGTTCCATTATCATGTTGATCGGTGGTGCACTTCAAGCATGTGCGTACAATATAACACATTTAACAATCGCTCGTATTGTGACTGGGCTTGGAAATGGGTTTATCACAGCTACCGTTCCCATCTGGCAAGCTGAAGTAGCAAAGCCTAAAATGAGAGGTAAACTCATCATGTTACAAGGTTCACTTATTGCACTCGGAATTACTATCTCATACTGGGTTGATTTTGCATTTTACTTTTTAGATGTGGAAGGTGCGCTGTATAGAAATGTATCTTGGAGATTCCCTATTGCATTTCAATGTGTTTTCCCAATTATTATCATTCCATTAGTTCTCAAGTTTCCAGAATCACCCAGATGGTTGCTTCGTAAACTGAGAGAAGAAGAAGCCCGGATTGTGTTCTCTGCTTTATATGACGCGCCAGTCGACGACCATTTGGTGAATGCTCTGGTAGATGAGATCAAGCAATCGATTGCCATTGAAGAGAAAGAAGGTGCAGACAAATTCAATATGAGAAGTCTTTTGTTCCAAGGTGATACCAAAAACTTCCAAAGAACTATGCTTGCCGCTTGGTCACAGATTATGCAACAAATAACAGGTATCAATTTAATTACCTATTATGCTGGAACAATCTTTGAACGGTATATTGGGATGTCACCATTTAACTCGAGAATTTTGGCCGCATGCAATGGTACAGAGTACTTTTTAGCATCATTGTTGGCCTTTTGGACCATTGAAAGATTTGGTCGTAGAAACTTAATGATGGTGGGTGCCGCTGGACAAGCAGTTTGTATGGCGATACTTACAGGAACAACTTGGGCAGCAGATCCTGAGCATAATGATAGTCAAGCTGCTGGTATTATCGCTGCCCTTTGTCTCTATTTGTTTAACACATTCTTCGGATTCTCATGGTTGGGTATTGCATGGTTAATTCCACCAGAAATTCTTCCTCTTGGTATTCGTGCACCTGCAACTGGTATCTCCACAGCTTGTAATTGGGGCTTCAATTTCATGGTTGTTATGATCACTCCTGTTGCATTCAATAATATCGGATCTTATACATACACTATATTTGCAGTGATTAACCTTCTCATGGTACCAGTTGTGTATTTCCTTTATCCAGAAACCGCAGGAAGAAGTTTGGAAGAGATGGACATTATCTTTTCTCAAACACCTACTAATAAACCGTGGAAGAGTGTCGCTATTGCCCATACATTACCATTTATGCATGCTGGTGCTGACGATAACCGAGATATCGAAGCCAAACGCCATGGGGATGTTGAGCATGTGGAAATGGTGGGAGATGAAGCTCTTACCACTAAGGAATAGAATCTTGTATTATATTTAAATTCTCAGAACATATATTCATTTATTATTATAACATATGGAAACAAAACAAATTAACTAGTGTGTAGAAAGGTTAAAAATTACAAAACTTTAAGCATCCTCTATCTGCAGTGAAACAAAATCATTCATATTGGCAGAATTACCATTAATACTGGTACGAGACCTATTTGCCTGGCTCAATCTGAAACTAATCAGATCCAAGGAGGAAACATAGCTACCGTCATAAACAGATTGATAAGGACGCGAGTGTTCTCGATTGATGTACAGTTGATACACATAAAGACGATGAACATAGGTAGCCAAGTTGGTGTTAGTCTTACAAAGAGGGATTTCCGGCTTCTTCACAAGTTTTTGAGATATATCATCTCTACACACATGTTTGAAGAATGTAACTGCCACAAAGGGAGGAGGGTAATAAGCTGGTAAATTCAATCTTTCGTGTTCAACACCTAAATCAGTAAAGAATCCATTTGAACCAATATGGGTCTTTTTCCTCCTTTGCACTGTTGGTCGGTGTCTATCACGACGAGTAGAACTAGGGGAGTCCAGACTTGTATCAGAATCTAGAAGAAATCGAGTTCGCCGAGTACTTATGGAAGATACATTGGTGCCTGAACTATCTACACTAGATTCACTTTCATTGCGCTTTTTCCGGATGGTTGGAACCCTGAATTGCGGGGTACTTGGAATCTCTTCAATCTCAGGGACTTCTGGAAATCTCAGGTCCAAGTCAAATCGAGTATCCAAGCTCTGGTCAATAACTTTCAAAAATTCGGTAACCATTAACAAATAGTAGAAGAAGAGTGAACTTAATCAAGAAGAGAGACTACAAATTTTCTTACTGATTATAAATGAGACGTACTCCATTTCTTTCCTTATTAGGTAGTTTTGATATGCAAATGGCTGACTATTCCTTCGACTATTCCATATTTGCTTACACTGCTTCCCATTTCAAAAAAAAGAAAAAAAAAAGAATAAAGACAAATGGTGTAGTTCCTTTTTTTGCAACCTAAAATGTTTGTACCCTGTTGACCTGTACAGAGGCTTGCAACTCTCTACACCCAGACACCAGCATACAATGAAAAATTATTAATAATATTTCACAAAGTCGCATATTTTCTTTGATCCGGGTAATTTACAAATTTTTATTCCGACAACTGCAAAAGTCATAGACTGAATCGATTGGGAGTGAGAACTAAATTTCAGTCAGTTATTACTCGCAATTTTTAAAGACAAATAGTCTACATATTGAAAAGCAAGACGGATAGAACCATCTGCTTCTTATATTTCATATCGCCTTCAATACATATACAACTAGCATAGACCTATAATGTCGTGGTTATTTGGCGGCAAGACCGAAGAACAAAAGAAGGAAGAGTCATTCAAGCAACAGTTTGGGTTTGACCCAGCTCAAGTAAGTGACGTCTCATCCATATTACTGGCTCCTGGTGTTCTTGACACCCAAAAATTGCATCCTTTGGCCGGTTTGGAGAAGGGAATCGAGTACTTGGACTTGGAAGAAGAACAACTTACCTCTGTAGAAGGTGCCCAAGGGTTAATTCCATCTAGATCTTGGTCTGACGACTTGTGTTATGGTACAGGTGCCGTGTACTTGTTGGGATTGGGTATTGGTGGTGCTTACGGATTCCAGGAGGGTCTTAAGAACTTGCCAAAGAATGCTCCACCTAGATTGCAATTGAACACAGTTTTAAATCACATCACCAAGAGAGGTCCATACTTGGGTAACTCTGCCGGTGTTTTAGCCTTGACATACAACTTGATTGACGCTTCTTTGGATGCTGCCAGAGGAAAGCATGACGACATAAACTCCGTAGCTGCTGGTGCCTTGGCTGGTGCTATTTTCAGAAGTAGTGCAGGTCTCAGACCAATGGGTTACTCTACTGTATTGATGGCTGGTGCTGCCGGTGCATGGTGTGGTGTTAAGAGACTTTTGGCTTAAGTTTGACAAAAGGCTTTTAAATAAAAGAAAAAAAGTACACGAGGAGAAGTGAAGAATGAATGATTAATATTAAATTGGTTGGCTAGCGGTTGATGTTTTCTAAGTAACTGGCTGTCTAGATGGTGGTGGAGACATACAACACAGTGTTTGAGACCTCAATCTGTATATAGAGTAAATAAAGAGGTTTAATGAATATTGTATGATAGATATGTTTATCCTTTTTCCACTCTCCCTTTTTCAATTACGCCACTTGGGTGGCTTCTAATTTTTGTTTCTTTTGTGGGAAACTGTCTAAATGTTCGGTGCCACGCTTTGATTCTGGTGATGATTTCGTTGGTTCATCGGTTTGTTCTTGTTCTGGATTTAATAACACATCCTTGGTTAAATATTTTTGAAGTACCTTATTACCAACTTCTCCAACTGTATTAGAAATTTCCATTAATTGTTCATGAGATTTACATTGGGCAAACTTTTGATAGAATGGAGACTTGCCTGGGAGTTGATTAAGAAGGATATATTTTGTGTTCCCAGGATAGTTATCCACTGATTGGGCAATAGAAATGAATTCAGGAATGACTTGATTCCAAGGTAAAGGCTTGTGACTGAAACAAGTTGGATTACATTCAGCACCTTCGGCAATCATACCCCCAATGTCCTCACCATAAGTATTTTGGAACTCTTCAAATTCCACACGGTTACGGAGAGCTCCATTGATTATGAAATTAACCTTGTGAGATCTACATGCTTCTATTATATCTGGAAGGAATGTCCTGATGGGCAGTTGACGATTACGCATGTCTCGCGTACGACAATGTAAAGTCAAATTTGAAATCCCCGTCTTACATAGACGATGAACCAAATCCACCGTTGGCTTGGAATCTTTATCATCTAAAAGTCTTATTTTCACACTGATTGGAATCTTATACAGATCCCCCACATTGGTCACAAGTTCCTTCAAGATGGACTCCAAGAGATCTGGAGTACTGAGAAGGGCAGCACCCATTCCAGAGTGGGTTGAAAATGGCTTGGGACACCCAGCATTCAAATCTATCCCATCTACATCCCCAGCAACAATCTTAGCTGCCTTAACTGCGAGTTCTGGATTGGCAGTACCTAATTGGAAAATGAGCTTACCCTTTTCCTTGCGTGGTAAAGTACGGAAGACCAAGTTTGATTTCCCTGGAAACTTGGTGTTTCCCCCCTTTTCCAAATAATCTATGGTTCCCAAAGGTTCATTCACTACACGTTCACACTTGATAAGTTTCTTGTCTACGATTTCTGGACTCCATACCAAATCGGCACCATATTTAAGGGCCATCAATCTGGTAGGTATCTCACCACTCCGAACCATTGGTGCAAGCACAAGCTTCCCCGAGTAAAGAGATGAAAAAGTCATGATTAAATCGTGATTAATGTCTTGTCTATCTAGTTTGTTTTACGATCTTATATAATCTAAACTACATCTCACATTTCTAATGTCTATGATCCGCTGGACTGCATATATCATCTGTCTCATCATCAAAAGAAGAAACCAATAAAAAAAAATAAAAAAGACAAAAAAAAAAAAAAGAATCACACTTTGCCTCACACGACCTTTGAGGTTCCAAAAGTTTCCTATGATTGCGTATATCTGAGAATGACTGACCCAATTAATGCATTTTAGTTAGTCTTTTTAGATTTAATCACCAACATCAGAAAATAAAATTTGAATTTACTCATATATTTCTTTTCACTTGTAGTTAGATCGTGTAGCATTTACGATCATTAGATTTCTGATATGCTGATGGTTCGATGGTTTCATGTTTTGTTATTTTAAAAATTGAAACATCCAATTCATCTTTTTAGCCGTCTCCGCATTATTGTTGATCTATGGATCATACGGAGGTAGGAAGTGTATCAATTGACACAATTACGATATATAGATTTTCGACTCTACTCAATTGACATCAATTGATCCTCCTCATTCTTGTGATTGGTAGCTCCTCCTCAAATATTTGATGAGGTGATATGAATCAGTAGTCAAACAGTTTCTTCTGCAACCAACCGTCTTCATCTCCTGATAAGGATACATGCAGTGTGACTTAGTTTCAAAAAAAAAAAAAAAAAAGAAAATCAAAAAAAGAAGTCTGCCCATCACGTGAAATAAACGGTCATCCCCCCGACTTGAATCTTGCTTTTTCTTTGATATTTGTGCTACAGAAGAACGGTAAAATATGGGAATCAAGTCGCAAAAGAATTGGGCTAACCGTTACAAGACCAATGCGTTGCACAGAAAGCATTGATAAATCAAATCCAGTAGCTGTTCTCTCTTCTCTTTTATTTCTTTTCTTTTTTTTTCCCTAAGAGAAGATCCGCCGCATGCGAAAAAAAAAGAAATGCGAAAGAAAATTTTTTTTTATTTGCACCCGCAGTGTCATTCACAATACAAATGGTTGTTTATATATTAGTCAGAAGGAAATATAAAAAAAAAACATACTCATCTGTGTCTTCATCTAGCTAACATCTACGATTTAATTCGAACCTACGAGTACTTCCTTGATATACCCGCAGTCTGTAAGAACAATCTCAATCCCCAGGACTATTACCCCAGACGTGAGTGAAGCTTTTATACTCGCAACTACAATAAAAAAAAAAAAGATTTGAACTAAACAAAAGAGAAGAGAAGAATTTTTTTATCTCTAAGCAAACAATTTCAATACAAGACACTGCCATTGACAATCAATTGACTTCCAACATGACATTGATCCATCCAATGTCCAGAGCCTCAAGTCAAAGAGACGTTTCCGGGTGTATTACACCCACCAATTTTGATCCATCTCAAACAACAAATCATAATTATGGATCAAAATTATTAACTTCCAATGCTATAAATGAATCCAGTGTTGGTACAAAGACAAATATTCTTTCACCGCCACTTTCCCCATATCAACGTAGTAATAATAAACTTTCTGAGGAATCTTCTTCTTCACTTATAGTTTCAACAAAAGTTTACATCCCACTGGAACCTTTCAAAATTGAAAATTATAAAGAATATGAACTTACAGTGAATCCATGGTCTCATCTTAATGAGAATTATAAGAGAAGGCAATTCCGATTCCTTGAACAATATTCAATTATTTCAAGTAAAGAAGTTCAACGTAATGCTATTACTGCTTCTAATGCAAGAGCAGAAAGAAGAGCTAATTTGTCATCACGTAAAAGAGTATCAAGTTCAGATTCAGATTCAGAACTTGAAAGAGTAAGAACCAGAAGAATTGTTAAAGAATCATCAGCAAATCTTTCAGAATATGATAATACTAATAATAGTTCTTCACGTGACACCATAGTAACCCCATCAACTCCTAAAAGAAGGAAAACTGTTAAAAAGGAATCTCAATATACTGGATCGCCATTAGCTATCCAACAAGCTGCATTGATTGATGAAAATATTCCAGATTATTCACCTGGGGCAGAAACACTCCCAAAGGGGAATAATAGATGTCTTAAGGTTGAATGGAAGGGACAACCAATGGATTTAAGAAATGATCCAAATGCATCGAAATTACATCCTGCAGAAGTCTTATTAGCATCAATTTTAAGACTTCCATGTAATGTATATATGGATTCTAAAAGAAGACTTTTCTTTGAAAAAGTGAATCGGTTGAAAAGAGGACAACAATTTAGAAGAACCGATGCCCAAAAGGCTTGTCGTATCGATGTGAATAAGGCCAGTAGGTTATTTGCAGCCTTTGAAAAGGTTGGCTGGCTTGAAGATGATCTCTTTGCTAGGTTTTTGTAAAGAGAATGGGTAATAATATAAATTATTTGGAACAAACGGTATAATTGGAAAGGTATAATTAATGTGATATAAGTATATAAAGATATATATAATTTTATTTATTGTGAATTGGAATCGAGTGATGTAATTTGTAGAATAGTTGGGTTGGTGGTTAGTGTGTGTAATTGTTGTAAAGTGTTGCAGATATAAAGTGCTGCAAAAACGTGTTGAAATCTTTTTTTTTTTTTCTATGAAAGTTAATTGTGGTGTTGCAAAAAAAAATTAAAATTAAGGAAATTTGACAATTACGAGCAACAATACTAGCTGTGGAATTTACTTTAATTTTGAATAGATACAACATTTCTGCAACGTTGTATCAGTTTTGGAACATTTAATGGACAGAGATATTACTCTTGACGGGGGTTTTGTGTACCCCTAACGGATTAATTTTATAATTAATTTACATTTTTAATGCTTGTCTTTTATTCTTTCTATTATGCCTCTCGTAATTCCACAGTTTATTCCCACAATTTATTTTTAATAATTTTCGGGTTACCCAGGGGTACTTTGAAGTTCCTATATGTGCATAAATCCGTAAAATATGGTACATCTTGACTATTAATAGTTTAGTTTTACTCTACATTTATCCGTTGCCGTCCGTGCCTCCCCCTGCCACATTCTCAATTCCGAAACAAGTACCATACAGAAAAACATTTCCCACGCAATCACAAAAAATAACGTGGTAAAACAAAAAATGTATTATTCCACCTCATAATTATGTTTGTTACCCCCCATGTGAAGCAAAACTTGAGATAAAAGGTGACAGTGTATCCTAGCAAGTTATATCAGCTGGCTAAACCTGCATTTTGAATTATTCATCCTTGCAAGTGCTATACTTGCTTAAAATTTCCGCATTGCCAGCCATTTTTGTGAGCTAGGTTTCAATCTTGGCCCGAATTTTACTGCACAAAAGCTCAGAGAGTGTGTACCATCTGAGCGGGTTAAACCCATCACTCGAAGAACCACTTTAACCGCTGTATATTCTTCAACGATATTTTGTTTCTTCCCACTCTACTAATTTTCAACTTCAATCTTCAAGCTATTAGGTGGAAACTGTACCGCTCGTTACATACAGTTGTTATCACTTCTTTTGTTGTGAACCACCACTCTCTCAGAAGGACATTACTAATACCCCACTCTCGCTAATATATTCCCCTAGATAAAGAAGACTTTATTAATTAGTATCCATTATATAGAAGAGAGATAATAATCGCCCTACAGATGAACCATCAAAACCACTACAACTTCCATAGCAGTCCTCCAGTTGGTCAATCAATGGACGGGTTTGCCGGTAGTCCTGTTGTGGGACCGACTTCAGCTTTCAACGTTTTACCTCCTGACGTCCACCAAATTCAAGTTCTGCGAGGAATAGTACAATCACAATCTGTCCAATCTTCTCCTATGCAACAAATGCCTCCGCAACACCAATTTCAAGCTCCACCGCCACAACAACATCTTCAGTATCAACAATCAGAACATGAACAGTTACAGGCGTTTCAACATCAGTTAGCTTCTCAAATGAAAGGGTTCCATTTACAAACTCCTACTTCGGAGTCTACGGCAGTTTTCCAAGGGTATTCGACCCCTGCTCCATTGGCAGGTGCACCTGTAATCCCTGTTCTGGTACCGGTACCGCCGTCTACTGTTCCACAAGCAATGCCACCTACCCCTCAGTTTTCCTCTCCGAGAGAGGCTATTGTACATCCACAACAACAGCATCAAAACTTAAACTCTGTCAGCGCGCCCGATACTTCATATCTGAACGATATACTATCCTTTGACTGCACATCGAATGATATCACCATTGAAGATATTTTGAAAAATGATCCATTCCTCGATTTGAAGGAAAGTACGTCGAATATCGAAGAAAACCATATCACCAACTCCCCACTTGAAGAAGAAGATGGAGAAGATTTATTCACTAGTTTCATTGATGATTCTAGTTGCGGGCCGGGATCGCATGACTCTTCTGCACTTGGATTGGGGTTAGGGATTAGCACTCCTATGATACCACTTCCTCCTCCTCCTCCGATAAAATCTGGTTCCAATTCTGCTACCACTAGCATGATTAACCATTCACCTGTATCTAATTCAACTTCTCCAAGATCAAGCAACACTACTACGTTTAGTTTTGTTCCTCCATCTACCCCGGGTTTATCACATTCAGGGTCACTGGTTTCGAAATCACCAAAAAGATTATCCTCTTCACCTTCTAGAGCCCTTCGAAAGGCTCGTTCGTTTAGCAACGGTACTATCATGTCTGGCGCGGGTCCTCAGACGTCTACCGGGAATTTTACATTTGCTTCATCTGAACCATCCAATGGGACGGTTACAGCCCCTGCATCGGCCAATCCAACCCAAGAACCTCAGTTTTCCCTTAGTGATTGTTCTGGTGCGTTTGCTCTCTATAATTATTCATTTGTATTTGAACAGAGACCACCACCAGTTCCGGGTTCATCGTCGAAATTAAGACGTAAATCACTTCCAAAAATCATTTCAAAATCTATTGACAAACCTGGATTAAGAAAGTCCCAGCTGACCCTTTTCCATCGAGAAGTTAATGGACAACCATTGTGTAACCCGAATGTTATGAAGGATATGAATTCGGGTATGGTTGTATTTCAATTAAATAATAAGTAGAATTTATCAAAATTTTGGGATTAATAAATATATACCCAAGTCGGTCATATACCTATAATACAGAGACAGAAACGTAGATACAGTAAAGTAAGATTAGGTATATAATTATTTATCTAACAGTGGTTTAAAAAAGTGGAGTGGAGGCTGTTTTAATATTCTTCTGTTTGTGATTGCGGTTACTTCTTTTCCAACTTTTTGTCATTGATTGTCTTTCCAGATAGTCTCCCACTTCTCTATGTTACAAAGTATTATTTATCCGTTCTTTATCAAATGTATTTCACTATTTAAATAGTATGTAATATGCATGGGTCAGGGTTCTATCCCTTCCCGTTTATTATATTTCTCTCTCCAATCATCAACCTTACAAGTCCTTGGCTCTTGGGACGTATTCTTCGCCGCTCAATACCTTGGCTTGTCTGAACTTTCTAACATGGTTGATTTGCCCTTCAGTAGCGTAAGCAAAGTATGTCAAAGATGCTGGAATTATACCCATCATCAAGACAGTAAATCCAATGGATCTTGGAGTGAAACGGAAGTAGGTACCGTAGCTTTCCTTAAGAGCGTTGAACTTCAGGAACTGTGGGTCTGGTTTCAATGTAGCAGCCATCTTGTATTAATGTATGATATATTGATATGTATTTGTTAATATACTCTCTGTATATCTCACATTTGTTTTTCTTTGTCATTTTGGTTTTGTTGAGATTTCATTGGTTTACCAAGAGTGTGTAAACCAATCTATGTGCAGGACTTTAATATATGGGGTGTGCCAATATAAAATGTTTATAGAATAGATTGAATTGAGCCTTTTTTGAGGAGTGGTTCTTAATACTATAGTATTCAAGAAGAATGAATAATTGGTCTGCTTCCTTTTTCATATCTACTTTTTTTTTCACTTTTTTCTCGTTAAGCATGTTATCTTTCTTCTTCTTTTTTTTTTTAATTTTTTTTTCATGTTTGTGTCATTTCATCACTTTCTAAAGGGGTTGACATTTTTTGCAACACATTAGTTATCAGTTTAACATTTTCTAAATCCCCTTCAGTTATTGTAACGCCACTAAGCTTCACTTCTTCTTGTTGTTGCTGTTGTTGGTCATCCTCTAACACACCAATGCTGTCCAATAGCTTCAATGTCTTGTTATTGATGTATCTTTCTCTTGATGTGGGTATGAATTTAATATCTGAAGATTGTGCTAATTTAATTTGAATTTTTTGAACCAGCTGAATTAATTCATCAGTTTGTGATAAAAGATAGTAAAGATTCTCATATATTGGAGAAACTGATTTAAGTGCATTTGACGCATTTAAAGAATTTGGTGATTTTAAAAATTTAAACATTTCTCGATATTTCCCAAGTGTTTTAATTAATTTGGTTGCACGAACAATTTGAAGTTTTAAGATTTTCCTCAATTGTAATTCAATTTCAATATCTTTTAATAAAGTTTCAATTTGTGTATCTAATTTGATATTTTCATTAATACTCCATTTTGGATCATTGAATTGAATCCCTTCATGATGTTTTAATTTAAACCATCCATTTTCAATTAAATCATGTGGAATTGTGAAAAGATTTCGAAGTGAATAAAGCTCAAATTTATCAAAATTTTTAGATACTTCATTCTCTAGTAATGTTTCTAATTTGGCAGTACCAACCTGGATTTCTTGTGCAATCATGTCTTGATCCATATCAACATCTTCGTATGCTTTGGAAGTACTTCTTAATTCTTCTTGTCTTTTCTGTTGCCTATCTACAAGATATGTTTCCATAGCTTGTGTACATTTATACATGATATCATTGACCGCATTGATCACATCATCAATGACAGAAATCGGTGGAAACCCAAGATGTTCCGTCAATATAGCCGTGGCTGTATAGTCAGGACTTGACATCTCTTGTTATATATATTTAGATATATATATATATATACTTCTTTTTACAAAGTCTTTAATGTTTACATTATAAAATGATGTTTGTTTACTATTACATATATTTTTTTGACTTGTGTATGCAGGCGATCACGTGCAAACATGATATTCAATCATCATACAAATTTTAATCTTATCATATGAAAGATCTTTAGATTTTTAAAAGACAAAAAAAATGCACAAACTCTCTCTCTCTATCTATGTAATATTGTTTAGTTCGCTCTTTCTCTCAAGATCTTTTATTTCTCAAAATTCTTCGGAATCTCTAATACTTCCTATACTTTTCTTATTTTTTTGTTCTATACTTTTTCAACTCTCGCTAAAACACACATTACCTCCTACACAGGAAATTCACGGGTCTTTCCTGTCTATCCGCCTTTAACTACCACGCCATATTCAAACTATAACCACATATTGGGTTCCCCTATTAAAGTGTATTTGATCGATTTTCCATTTTCCTTTGATACTGTTTGGGTGCTGCTTCCAATAAAAATCAACATCCCATCTCCCTCCTCAAAATTAAATCTTATCATTTCATCCGCCAATATACTCGGTAATATTTAATTCTCGCGCGCCCCTAACTAGTATCGACAGTTTCTACACAGAAGATTCATTTCAATTTCATTAAGTCAGAAACAAAATAATCCAACTACTACATATCCACCCCAATCCAGCATTCGTTTCCCACTTCAAATAGCTCTAAAATGGACCAATTAGATGCTAAAATAACCCAATACATATATGCTATCACAAAGCTTCAAGCATATATTACCAGTTTAAGACGGTTGTCGGTATCTTTGAAAGAATCAACTTCTAAAAACTTGCCCTTAATACAATACATTGTGTTACTTTCGGGTAATGTCTTTTCAATAAATGATTCTTTATTCAACCCTCGTCTAGAATCATTGTCCAATTTTAAATTATTTAAACATACCCCATTAACTATATCTTCAATCGTATCTCATATTCCTTATGATACTCCAGACCAACAAATCACTTCTCTTGCAGAATTGCCAGACATAGACCGATCCATTAAATGTATTAAGTTGCTAGAGGCAGTCTCCTTCAATTGTCTCCAAGCATATCAAAAGAGACTTCAACAGGCAAAAGTTGAAAGATCTCAATCCGTCGAAAATATATCAACTCATATAAAAACTATTGAGGACATTATTAAACAAGTATTTGATTCTGAAAATGACCTTGATATTTCCTTGACCGATAAACATACTTTACTCAATTTACCTCTGAATCCAGCTCTTTTACACAATGAAGATTTCATTGAAGCAACTTTGATAGATATGGATGTTAGAATGATGTTCTCCGTTTGTACTTCCTTTGCCACAACCTTAAATCGATTGAAGTCTCAACATATCAATACATTCCAACAATTGAAAAAGGATCCTTCGCAATTGGGGGTCGATGTTTCTTATCCACCTCAATATTCTCTTCATTTGATCGCAGCCTTGGCAATTAGAACAAATGAACTCTATACAATTTTCAGGAAAATTGGCCGTAAAATTTACTTTTCAAATTATCAACATTTATATGATCAGAAATTATTGTTTCAACTGAAGAATCCAAACTATTTTAAACTTCATCTTCTTAAAGATATGGATGAAACTTTCAATTCTACTAAAAAAAATGGAACTTTGATTGCTACTCTTACGAGGTTTTTCCGTAAAGGAGCCACATATGAATCCAATGCGAAGACTGCCTTGGACTTTATTAACTTTGTGAATCAAGGTCATATGATGTTAACTGGGTTATTAGGAAAGTTTGAAGAATTTGGGTATAATTGGTTAGCCATTGAATTAAGATTTAGAAAAGTTTATGGTTTACCGAAAAAGATATTAAGTGACGTTTATATTGAAGTTAATGGTACAAACAAACAGCCTTCAACTACAGCAGCGCCAACTCAGATGGGTGGTAATGGTAGCAACGTTTCCCTGTTGGAGTCGTTAGCAAGAGAAGGTGAATCTACCGCTACAGAAAAGGAAAGGAGATTAATTGCACAAGCTCAGATAGAATCTGATGCGGTCGAAACTAACTCAGACAAGCCCATTATAGATTCCTTGGATAAACTAAAAATCGATACTTCTTCAAGAACATCATCCCTTTCATCAATTTCAAGTACAAACAGTACCACGGTAATGAGAAGATCATCTTCTCGAAGAAACTCATTGTTATCTCCTCAATCCACCAATGGAAATGGGAGTTCAGGCTCAAATGCTGTAGCAAATGGAAATGGATCAGCCAGCTCGCCCTTGTCCAATAGAAGTGCGGGAACTTTAAGTAGACCTGCTTCGATGGTGTTCCTTAACCCCAACAATTCACTTTCTTCCCTCCAACCACCAAAGCATCTGGATCCTACTGGTGGTCGTCGTAGATCGAATTCGCAACCAATCCGTCCTCTGGGTGGTGCTCCAGATGCTGCTCTGGCGGGCGCAGCATCGGCACTTTCAAGAAACTCGTCAATCAATTCTACTTCATCTCTCAGATCTCCAAGTGGGTCTATCAAACGTTCAACTTCATTAAGAGCGTCTCCTTCACCAAAGGTTAATTCGACTGTTCCGTTGATATCTGTAGAGGAGGAACAATTGCAACAACAGCCACAACTTACTGCAAATCAAAGATTACAATTGCATTTAAAAATGGCTGCGAAGCAAGGTTCTTTGATGACTCAACAGAAGGAGACCTTTACGTCGGTTGTCTTCGATCCGAACAGTCCTTCTTCGGTCAACTTGAGACGTTCATCAGCTCCACTGGCTCCAGTTGTTCCTGTGGAACCTATCCAGTCTCCTTCTCCTGTTGACTCAGCCGCGGCCACGCCAGCTGCTGCCGCTGCTCTCACAGTACCACCCTCTGACGCTAGGGAAAACTCACCTTCCAAACCTCCTCCTCCTCAAACACGGGCTCAAGTTACTAGATTGAATACCAAGAGAAATAGTGTTCACCTTTCAATGCCCCCTGCTGCTAATGATAGTATATCATCTGGGTCTTCTGCCTCATCCAATGAATCAGCATCTGGGTTCACTTCGGCCTCTGCATCCATAGACGCGCCATCTTCTCCGGTCAAACGAGTTAGATTTACTGGTGTACCGCAATACACAGAGGCTGAAGATGCACCTACGTCATATTCAAGTAGAATTCTCAAAAACTTTGCAGTGTTTAAAACACCAAGCCCGTCAAAGAAGCCTGGATTTAAAAACAAAGATCAAATTCTCAAGAAAGAAGAAAGTATTTCATTTCGTACACAACTTCGAACTGAAGCAAATGGAGGGTTTGTACTTCCACCATCGAATGCAAACCCTATTGGAAACGCTGCTCCTAGAGGACTTGGGAAACTCAAGAAGTTATTATAATATATATATATATATATATCGTGTGATTTTCCTTATACATTTTGAGCATGAGTTTTCCGCAGTGTGTTGCTTAGGATTTATCGTTTGCAACCATGGCTTACTTTAGTTCTGCTCATTTTTTTACCTTCAAGTCATTTTTATAAAACTGTATCTGTACATATTTAATATAGCATCTTCCATTTTAACTCTCCTTTTTACACCATATTCATCCTACTGTATTGAATTTCTAATTCATCTCTCTCCCTCACTCTATATATTTGCAACATAATAAACCATCTGGGCACGTGACTTTTTTTTTTCTGTTTTCATAGTTTTAATTTTTTTTTTTCCTCTTCTCAAATTCATCGCATCTGAAACCTTTAAGCTGAACCTGAATCTTTGTCCAGTCGAGCTATTAATACATCCACATCATGCCAGCTGTAGAAACGTCTGGTTCCAAGAGAACCTTTGAGGCTTCCGGGGATGCTGTAGCCAAGAAGAGAAAGCCTGCACCAGCAAGCTCCACCAACCCTCTTAAGGAGGGAATCTCCCAATGTTTCCAAACATTCAGTACATCACTCTATGTTTCGTTGGCTCCATGTCACGTTGGAAACCCTATTAATGGTATCAAGGCTCAGCACTTGGACCCATTGGTAATGACATATTTTGCTCAAGCCCGTGGAGTTGTATTGGCATACTCAAATGTTCAACTCTCTGAAGACAACAAGACTACTGACACAAATGGTCGTCCTGTAACCATCGCTCGTATTGCAGACCTGTCTCCATTTGTTTTCATGTGGATCACCGTGGACTTCTTAGTATGGAGACCTCAAGTTGGTGACGTTCTCGAAGGTTACTCATACATGCAAACTGCTTCTCATATTGGGTTACTTGTCCATGATACTTTCAATGCCTCCATCAAGAAATACAACATTCCTGCTGATTGGCTGTTTGTACCCAACCAAGAAGATGACGTAGAAGTTAATAGTGGTGAAGAAGGCACTAAATTCAGATCTTTCGGACATTGGCAAGATGAAGACGGGAACAAGGTTGAAGGTAAATTGAAGTTTACCATTAAATCGATCCATTCTGCTGGTAAGGTTGTTTCTGTAGAAGGTACTTTGGTCCAACCAGGTTCTGAAAGAGATGCACAACCTATAGTTAGAAGGACGTCTGTTGCTGGGGCCTCTGGTGCCGGTAAGCACAAGAAATTCGATGATGATGTAGTGGTGGAAATCCCAGAACCAAAGGAAGACGCAGTAGCCATCCCAGGTTACGAAGAAGATGAAGACGAAGATAATGCTGTTGTGAATGATCTGGACTCAGATGAAGATTAGGGAGAGGTTAGGAATGTATAAATAGAACAGGTCCATTCCATTGGACCAACATTAGAATGAACACAGATACAAAAACTTAAAAACAATGTAGAGCTATTTACAATGGCTGGTTCTCTTTTTCTTTTTCTCGTATTGAATTAAATTGAAGTGTGGACCAGTTCCTCCTTGGCCCAACACTAGTCTATATACACTATCTCATCTTCTTATCGTCATTAATCATTCGCCAAATCACGTCCTTCTCGCGTGAAGTTGGCCGGTCGAACTTGGTGTTACGTTCACCATACAATAAGCGATGACACCACCGGTGTCGTTGACTTAACCACTCCCGCATGCCATTTCTTTCGCCCCATATATTGAAAGTTTCCCAGGGCATGAATCTATGTTGAGGCTTCATTGGAGTCATACTAGCACCACCCATCATGGTAAGTTTCTGAACTTTCCGCAACTTACGGAACATCATCAGAGTCACCAATATACCTTGAATCAACAGGAATACCACCACTGCACCGAACCCCAATTCGGAGTCTTCGATATAATTCTTCAAATTCATACCATAGAATGCAGGGACGAGTGTTGCCACTGTGAAGCCGAGAGTATAGACAGTAACTTGAAGTTCAAACAACATGAGCGAATTTCTATTGGCATCAAGAATAATATTGACAATCTCTTCAGTAGCACGAATATCATTAAGAAGAGAGCCTGCTTGTTGGACAAATTCGTCGCAATGGTTGTAGTAGGCTTCTAAAAGCATCTCCAAGTCAGCGTAATCGGTTGGGTTTTCCACTGACGGATCATAATGTTTAGTATCAGACAAATACATGGCGGCCAAAGTCTCGTCACTATCTAAAACTTCGTCTAATACATCACGAATCAAGACTGCCTTTTGATAAAAGGATGCCAAACTTTTCAGCTTAATAAGAAGTTCCCGAAGTTTATTTCTATCAATTTGATCTTCTAATTCATCAAGAATGGTACCACAAGAGTTTAAATGACTTTTCAATTCAGCATCCAAGTAGCTCATGACCGAGATAAGAATCGATTCCAAAGCTCTAAATTCGTAAGGTATTGGGCTTGAAGTGGTTGGGATTGCCTTCAATTTCATTTCCAAATCATACATAAAGAGACCCAATTTGGATGCAATTGCAGGGGTTGACGTATCAAATATCATCACTCTATCCTTTTTCACAATAGCCTTAATGTGCAAGAGATTCACTAGAATACTACTAGGGGCTCTAACTACCACCAGTGGTACAACATCAACTGACGAAGTATCGATTTTCCGAAGATCTCTTGGGAATAAATTATTTTCTTTAAGAAAGGCCATTTTAGGATACGTTTTAGATACTGCCACCACATTTCCCTGACTATTGAATGTGGTACAAGATACAAACGAATCATTGGGGGTGATAGGTTGAAGTTGACGATACATAGCGGATGTTATATTTGCCAGTATTGGGTCTTCAAATCGAGTGTAATCATGAGGATCAACCGACGATTCTTGTTCGTTTTGAAGATATGATGTATTATCTGTGAATGATATCGATGGGTCTACCTTGCTGATGCTATTTAATTTATGTAAAATTGTTTGATTTCTTGAATTTGTTGATTTGTATCTTTTTATTTGATAAGTATTCACAGCAATTAAATCATTTGCCCCTGCCAAAGACTTCTTCATCCAGCTCTGTCGTACACCTCCGGCTCTGCCTTTCCAGTAGCCCGAAACCCATCGAGTGCCCTGCGCTCGAAGTAGTAGGTTTGACATGTCCTGATGGCTGGAAAAAAAAATATATTTAAATATTAGTTTAATAATGATCTTTGTAGCCACCACGGCTTTCGAATGGCTTTGGCATCATCGCTCACAAATTTTGGTGCGAACATCTATCTTTGATAAATTTACGAATGAGCAATACTACACCAAATTCATAGTTTTAAAACTCTAAAAAGAACGGGGAGGGTCTACAATCGGTCCTTAAATACACTGCAAATGCAGCATTACTGAATGTATTAGCTACTAGCGCTAAGAAATAAACTTACTGGATAAACAATTTTTCTAATCAAAGAACTTTCTGGTTTGGGAAATACCAAACAACTCTAATCTGAGACCTGGCAATGCCTCTTCGTTTAACAACTTCAATCTTTCTTCCAAAGTGTTGTTGACTTCAATACGTCCAGTTCCGTTGACAACAATTACACCTCCAGCAAGGTCCTTGTTTAAAAAGTCTTCTTCATCAACCTTGATTTCTACGGAGAACTTGGCCTTTTCTTCAAAGGCCTTGGCTGCATCAGCAGCAGCTTCCTTGGCAAGGGCAACATCAGCCTTTCTGACCTTGATCACAACGGTTGGTTCCAAAAGTGCCAAAACACCTTCTTCAATTAATCCGGTCAAAATTGGCTTGTATTCAGCCTTCTTGGATGAAATCTTCTTTAATTCACCTTCAGCAGCTTCAAAAATCTCTCCCAAGACTTCCTCCTTGGTTCCCAAGATTCTCAATCTAGTCTTGTTTCCAATGGTAGATTTAGTAATTTGTTGAGCTAAGGAAGCCTTCTTTAATTTTTGCTCATAAGTAGAGTCAATTGCAGCAGTTTCAGATCTGACAATGGATGCCTTTTCAATTTCATACTCTTCATCAGCCTTCAATCTAATTTCTTTGGCCTTTTCTTGAGCTTCCTTCTCGATGAAGGCCTTCATCTTACGAAGTTCAGCAGATACCTAATTGTTAGTAATCACAAAAAAAAAAGAACAGCAATGAAGGGCGATTGTTTAGGAAGAAGTAGGGTGGTTTAGTATTATTACACTTCCAACCATGAGACCTTTTTATCTGAACCATAAGCTCGCTTGCTAGAATACGACCGTGTCGGCTAATGCCCTGTGTGTAGTACCGAGATGGTAATATATATTATAAACGACACCTACTCCCACTAAGTAGCCTCCCACTTAGTAGAACAAGTCATCTCCCTCATTAAGGACATCACATCATTGAGGTTATCGATAAAATGACCTTCTCCCATTCTATAACATGGTTTTAATTCCACTCATGTATCTCAAAGTTTCGCTATGACTACGGAATCCCATCCTTTTCCTTCTCACGGGTATATATCTGTCCCAATTTTACATACCTGGTCGTCGGTCAAAGACATCTTTGTTCAATTACTAATACCAATTATAACAATAGAAACTGTACAACTAAAATGAACAACCTTGCCTCATTTACATTTTCAATCTTATCAATATTAAAGGAGTGAACGTATTGGAAGAGACACGACCGTGCAATTGGCCGCGTGAATTGTGCAGGTTTTTTTAAAAAATAGCTATTAAAGAAATAGAGAAATAGGAGGATAGAGATTTCTAATAAATTCCGATATTAGGTAAATTTTGTAAAAGTGGGTTTGTATTGGGGAGTAGTTACAATAAGAAGGAAAATAGCTGGGTAAGTTAGCTCTTTATACATTGACGATAATGTAAAGAGTATGCTTTGATTTGCTGCAAGTAAAAACATTCTGAATATTTAGTGCGACAAATGTTCAAGTTTGCGATCGATGTACATTCAGTGAGAGATGTGCGTACTATGTAGTTGTAAATTTACTATTTCAAAGATTTGAAACATTATCTGGAAGTTTATTGTGAAGTGAATATGAGTTTGTGTCTTTTTTTTTTCAATTTAAAGGGCCTTATCTTGCACTGCTGCTCTTTTCTTTCACTTAACCTCTTTGTGTGTTTGCAATTGTTTGTCTCAAGATATTTTTGCAGCAAAGATCACACTCTCCCTATAAAGAACTAATTCATCAGCTATCGGTCAAAATACACAGTATCATACTTTTATTTTCACAACCTTTATTTAACTTTCTAACTTACAATAACTATCAAGATGTCGTTATATCATCAATAAATATAAATAAATACTCTTATTTCTTTTCTAATTCCTACAAAGTCTTGTCCAAAAAGTTTCTTGCAAGCTCAACTCCGACAAAAGTAGCGGCATTTGCAGGGAACGATCTAGCCAAGGCTGGTCCAACACCGGGGAAGAACGCCTTGATACCACCTGAACGGTAGATATTCTTTGTGGTTTGTACGATTGAAACGCTGACATTAGAGGATTGTTGCTTAGATTTGATTGTATCAATTGGGAAAACACCCAACCACATCGATACACCAGCAAATCCACCAGCAGTTGAAATAGCCAATAATGACATGTCTTCACCAGGCTTCAGTAACTTTTGCTTCAAAAATTCATAAGTGGCAAAATATAATGCAGAACCTGGACCATCTCTGGCTAAAGTCGCAGCTGAACCTTTGAAAATGGACTTAATCCCACCAGTACGATACATTTCTCCTACAACTGAAGCCATTGACTTCTTGGCACCACTTTGCACTTGCATCATAACCTTGACTCTTTCAAATGGGGCAGCAACCAACGTGGTGGGAACTGCAGAGATAAACCCAGCAGTAGAAATCTCACCAATAGTGAAGTCGCTGGTAGACTTTCCAGTGTAGCCTGCTACAATCTTTTTCCCCATATCATAACCCCAAAAGGATACTGCAAACATTGGTGTGACCCCAATAAGTGGAGGTAATACACCACGATACAATCCCCTAGGTCCATCCTTTACCAATGTTTGTTTGACACATTCAATCGATGAATTGTACAACCCAGTTTGTAAACGAACTTTGACCAAATCAAATGGGTGCCCAGTTAATACGGCACTATAAATGTTAGTAAACTATTCTTGGGAAAATTAGAAATTTGAGTTGAGGGAGGTTTCTCCAACATCCAGAATTGGATCCAAAGTCTCTCACAACAAAACTTCTGAAAGGGTTCACAAAAAGTTTTACGCCCCCCCCCCACATTTCGATTTTTTTTGAACCTGGTCGGTTCTTATCTCAACTGCTCGGAATACTCACCAGATACCACCGAATCCTCCAGATGCAAAGGACTTTACGTTGTCAACGAGAACACTGTCTACTTCTTCCATATTGTCTTTCTTTGTTGATTGATATTTTTTTCGCAAATTTGGGGGGCAGTTCGCACCGCTTTAATACTATTGAAAGTTTGAAAGTGGTGGTGAAATAGACCTCGGGAAATCGGCGCATGTGTTACGTTGGCCCAGAAGTGAATTTTTCCTTCTAATTTTTTTACCGTTTTTTAGTCTTTTATTTTTTTTATTCGTCATGTTTCTCTATTATTTTCTGTATAAAATATTCGCCTATTATATCTTTGCTATTGTTATCTTCTATTGTATATTCGGATCCCATTTCTCGGATCCTTGTAGCCTTAATCATTGTATCTCCTTCCAATGGTTGGCAAGATAAATATGGTCGTGCATTTCCATTTTGTGGGGTTGATTTTCCTCGGGTTTTCGCGTGCGGGTGAAATGTCCGCCTAGCAATACGAAAAACTGCCGCAATCTAAAAGGCTA
This sequence comes from [Candida] anglica, assembly GCA_963924405.1. NCBI lineage: Eukaryota > Fungi > Ascomycota > Pichiomycetes > Serinales > Debaryomycetaceae > Kurtzmaniella > [Candida] anglica. Next base: position 1,802,804 of record OZ004259.1, on the reverse strand, counting down.
ATTTGTTTATTTTTTTAATTCCTTTTTGCAGTATATTCTACTTGTCTTCTACATTATCATATTTTACCATGCTTCCACTTCTCATTTATTTAAAAAAATTTACTCATCTCTCTAAATTCTATTGTACCCCGTAAATCTTTGACAAATCTTTCCAATTTTGGAAGAAATTCACCTTGGTATAATTCATTATGGATCCTGTCCATCATATTTTGCAAACTTCCTTCAATTTCAACAAATTCATCATCAAACTGATCCATATCAATGTCATCAGTCACTTGAATATTCTCATCAATATTTAATAATGAAACATATTTCACTATTAAAGATGAAAATTCTTCTGATCCTTTTATAAATGCAAATTGAATTTCTAAAAATTCATATATTTGTTGTATAAAACTCTCACCAGAGAATTTCCCAATCTCTTGCTCATTCAAGAGTTTACAATTGATAATTGATTTCAAATAATTTGTATGAATTGAAATTAATTCATCAATTGTTAATTCATTCATATTATGAATTTCATTGTTAGGAATTATTCCATTATTAGTAACATTATTATTGGTCTTCTTCTTCGTTATGGATTCCAAAAACCCTTTAGATAATTCAGGAATTATCTCAAATTTATTGCCAACTTGAACTGTTGATATTTTAGATTTGAATAATTTCTTAACCACTAATTGATTGAATGATGTTTCAATGATATCATATGATAAATATTTTAATAATATTGATATGAACTTGATGAATCGATTCCTTATGATGCATACTTTGTTAAATGATCTCATCAACCAAATGATTTTTTCATCTCTTAAACTCATTAATTTCTCCTTCCTTCTTATTTTAGACTTTAACTTGGTATAAGTTAATCTTAATTTCTTTAAATCATTTCTGATTAAAGTCCCGCTTTCGATAAATCCAATATTTAATAAAAAATTGAGGTTTTTCAATTTCCACAAGAAATTGAAAACTTTTAAATATCCAATTATATTATTCCCATGATTTAATATATGATCTATTGGTAAATCTCCGATCTTATATTCTAATGTAAAGACTTCCCATCCAATATTTCCTCCATTAAGATCTAAAATTCTTGCATCTAAACGATTTTTGTATTCTGGATTCAAATTCTTAACTGATGAATTAGATATGGATTCCATCAAAATTTTCGATAATTGATTAGATGTTAAAATATTAGATGGTTCATTAAATAGTGTTGAACCTTTTGATATTAATGATTCAATAAAATCATTAGAATTCATTAATAAAAAACTTTTAAATTGAATTAAATGTTGAAATAATCCATATTTCTTTTGAATTGTTATTGTAAAATAATGTAATAATTCCTTATATTGTTGATCAATTAATTGAATTATCTCATTTGTCCCCATAGATTGAAGTCCCAGATGTTCCCGGAATATTATATTGGAATATTTAACGCCATATTCATTGATCCATGTTAATTCTCTACAATATTTAGAAAGAAATATAAGTAATTTACCAATCTGATAAATTTTATACCCTAAATCTTTATTGATTGATATTAAAAATTCTGGAATTTTATCTTCAGAAAATTGAATAATATCATTTAAATTTTGGCCTTCAACATTGTAATGTATAAAGAATTCATTATTATTATCAATTAATTCACCTTGAATTATCCAATGTTCTAATATTTCGAAATATGGTTTAGAAATTGTTATTAAAATTGATGTAGAAATTTCCTTAATAATTAAATTCCCAAATTTCAGTAAATTATCAACTTTAGATAATAATTCATACCCTGTAATTAACTCTAAATCATTCAGTATGGAGTATAATAATCGAAGCTTTAATATATTTGAATAAAGTTGATTATAAACAACTAGAACTGATTCTGGAGATTTAGATTGATTGAATATTCCATTTATTTCTTTAACGTAAAGATTTAATTCTTGTTCAAGGGATCTAAGAAATGCAATTTTTATTGGTGAATTAATCCCCGCTATCATTGAACTCGATATATTCATATTATTAGGATTATTTCGACGTGAAGAAGAATCAATTAATTGATTTAATTTCCGATAAATCAACGCTGGTTCAAGGATATTATGGAGTAACCCTGAATAACTGTGATTAATTGTTGAAGGTATTTCCAATTCTGATGAGTTTGTGAAGGTAAAAATCTTGGAATCTACTCCTAAGAGCGTATATGGAAGGTATGTAAGAATAGTTTTCTCGGGTAATGAGGTATAGTGTGCAGACATGCTTTGATGAAGAGTAGGATGAAGTCCTCCTGTACCACCCTGGCCACTAGATGGTGTAAGTGGCTCCAATATGGCACTGGCGGTAGTATTGGTGGCTGCAGTAGCAGTGGTAGCAGCACTCACCGCTCGATATGGAGATGAATGTAAATTCGTGACCCTAGATCGTTTATTTGGCCTTCCCTCATTCAATGCATCTAAAAACACCAAATAATTGGCAATTTGCAGCGGGGATTTCGCCACTGCAATGTTATTGATAGCACTTTGAAACATCCCCCATTCACTAGATAGACCATTACTTAGAAAGTATTGTTTAAAACGCGTCAATATAGTATCTATATGCTCGGATGACTTTGGAATTGAAGGTTGGCTGAGATGCACAACTAAATCATTTGTAAGTGATTGAACGTATTCATCGCCAAACTCTTTCGGGACTAGCGAGCTAACAAGCCGCGCCGTATACACCCGAACGAGCTGATCTCTGTCCAATGGCATACTTTCCTGGCTAGAGTAAGGGTAATATGTGTATTGATTTGTTTTTGTTTACTGAAGTAAAGAAAAAAA